>JACVVK020000181.1:307500-400000 GCA_018292915.2 Batillaria attramentaria | reverse complement strand
ACCTCGAAGCCGCGCATAAATTGTTTTATGTTCTTTGGGTACGTAACCCAGTGTTACCTAAAATATGTCACGGGCGATTCCGTGACTTGCACTGGTGACTTTGATGGATGACGTGACACTGCCTCCCCCGACTCAGTGTTATAACGAATACTGATCCATCCACAACCATGATGAATAACTCCGGACGTCAAGAAAAACACACACACATACACAGACCGTAACTGAGGCCTGTCAGCTGAAACAAAACAGACGTCACACAAAAGTCAGGAAATAACGGAGACCAGCACACTTACATGGTGACTTGGGAACTGGACGACCTCGGCAGAGTGACTCCCCCTGCCGGAAGTCGACACACTTGCGCGCGGTGACGGAGAAGAATTGTGGGTAAGGGCACTCGAACACGTGGTTGTCGTTAACCAATGGTTTGGTGGCTTTGCCGCAGTCGATGTACATGGCACATGAATCTGGTATTGGCAAGAGGAGGGCGGAGTTTGCAGGGCAGGACTCCTGTGTATAACCTGAGAAAGAGGTCAAAAAAAGAGAAGAGGTCAGCAATGAGTATAATAGTCCCTTTCATTGTACGTCTGATATATTCCGTAACTATTCAAGCCAGTCAAGCAAGCGTTTATCCAATCAGAAGCTCTCTTAGGGATCCGCCTCCCCCCCCCCCACCACCACCACCAGCACTCCCCCCTCGCATCATTGCTGGCTTTATCCTTCGCTGCCCCGCGGCACTAATATGTGGAAGAAGAAGACGCCAAATTCGTTAACAACCAACCGACGTTCTAGGGAACACAGGTGGGTCGTGTGAAAACAGCTTTAAGAAAGTAGCTTGTATTCGTAGATTCGTTCAGCTCACGGGGAAAATAACAAATAAATAAACAAAAACAACAAACACCCCCCAGCCCCCCCCCCCCCCCCCCAAAAAAAAAGGGTTCAATTCCTTCTCTTCATTAGCTATAATTGACCGGCCAAACCACCTGGTGGTAATGTGTTGACGTCCAGTGTGTGAATGAATGCGCGTGATTCACGTAAGCAGTGTTTTGTGTTTGGGTTCGTTTCGAGGAGTTTATTGCGAAGCAGTTGGGTAAAGTGCCTTGTAGTGGTAGTTGTAGTAGTAAGAAAGTTGACAATGTCAAGAATTATGACAGAATTGAGACAACTGTTACTGAAGAAGACGCGCTCAATAGATATTGTCAAGAATTATGACAGAATTGAGACAACTGTTACTGAAGAAGACGCGCTCAATAGATATTGTCGAGATTTTCTTAATTTTAGCTGTTATTCCCCATCAAGCTGTTGTATACCGACGAGTATTTTGGTCCAAGACGCAAATCAACCCTGAGCTTTATCAAAATACGAGTCGGTATACCACAGCTTGATGGGGGTGTAAATGCTTTAATCATCCTTTTGGGGGGGGGGGGGGGAATTTATGGAATATACTGAACGTTTAGCCTACTAATTATTATTATTATTATTATTAAGATAAGATAAATCTATTTGCTTCTTAGTTCCAAAGAAGAATTTGTTTTGCTCCTCTTAACAAAAACACATGTATACACAAACATCAGTACCATGGAAATACAAAACCGACATACATGTGTAGCAGAGTGAATGCTTTTGTGTGTGTGTATGTGTGTGTGCGTGCGCGCGCGCGGTGCGAGTGTATACATAATGTTTCAGGGGCGCCGGAACCGGGGGGGGCAGGGGGGGGGGGGGCAGCTGCCCCCCCCTGTACCCAAGCAGGGGGGGCAAGAGTGTCTTTTTGCCCCCCCTGGAAAATCAGGTGACTATGGCAAGAGGGGGGGGGGGGCAAAGCCATGGTCTTGCCCCCCCCCCTTCCCCTACCTCTCCCCCTACCCCTCTTAGTGCTCTCTCCCTCATCCCACCCAACAGAGGACTTCTGTTTTTGCGGACCGAAGGCTGTCCGCTCCTCCTCCCCCCACCCCCCCCCCCCCCCCCCCGCTTTTCACTTTTTTCGGGCAACGTCCTGGTTCGTAAAGGTTTTTTGTGTACGCAGCATTTGATCGCCCCCTCCCCCCCCCCCCCCCCCCCCCCGCTGTTCACTTTCTTCGGGCAACGTTCCCCCCTCCGAGATTCTGCCCCCCCCCCCCCCAACATCTTCCGGCGCCCCTGTGTTTGTACAATGTTGAATCGCGTCACGTCGTGACGCGAGTTGTTCTTCCGTCGTTTTTTTTTACGTCACGACGTGACGCGATTCAACATTGTACAAACATTATGTATACACTCGCACCGCGCGCGCGCACGCACACACACATACACACACACACAAAAGCATTCACTCTGCTACACATGTATACATCATTACACATTCACACACTCAGTCACTGGCTAAAACACAATTTAAGAAACAGGCATTGGCTTTGCCTCACATTAACTATGTTAAACAAGCACTAGGAGTAACAATTAAAATGGAGGGGTAGACCTAACACAAGATACAGATCACAGATAACAGCTCCATATACAGCCTTCACAAAAAGTTAACGACCACTTGCAAATATCATTCAACTTTTGTCGTGATGGCATGCTGGTGTAGTGCTGAACATCGCTGAAACGGCGGCTTATGTAGGCAAACAAATGAGCACAGTTCATAACCAGGGATGCATTCTTTGACCTGCATCTCATTTTTGCCGTGCAGAAAGCCCCAGGTATCGCTCACTGAACACTGAAACTCGGTCTAGTTTTGACGAAATTGCAGATTTTCAAACGCGCCAAGCATGCTGTGTGACGCGCACGTGCCATCCACACAGTGGTCGCCAAGTTCACTAATTACCCCTTAACCCTGCTACCGAATTTTACGGGAAAAATCTTATTCGTTTATTTTTTTCTGATTTATTGAAACTGTCACCCATTATGCTGACTGGTCCTTAACTTTTTGTGAAGACTGTATATCCTGACTCCTTCCTCATACACACATCCATGTTTGTAGTAGTTGTTATTGTTGTTGCTGTTCTTGACTCGGACTCACCGTCAATACTCCTGTAGCACCTTTTGACGTCATCTCGAGTCGGCCAATCGCAGGAGAGCTTACTTTTGTGGAAGATCATACCAGGAGGACAGTTGTTGAGGGATTTTACTCCGTGCACGCACATGACGTACTGCGAACAACGAGGGGTTCCGGAGATCAGGAAGGGAGTCTCGTCCGTACACATATACAATACTTGCAGGCTGTCCAGCAAGTTGCCAGCCACGTTGTCCGGCCGCAGAGGGAGGAGCAGCAGCAACAGGAAGAGCGGAAGAGAAGGAGAGTGGTCTCCCTGTCCCATGGCTCCTACCTACGACAGAAGTCAAAAATGTGTAAAGATGTTGAAATCTGCGACGGCAGTTAAACACGTAGTACTTGTATTCATTGTTTAGGGTTAATCCACACAGCTCGTTTCGACTGTGACGTCACCACCACCTAGTCTCAGCCACAGTTTGGAAAATTGATGGAAAAGCATCGTTTGTCTCTCGGTACCCTTTTCCATGTCTATGGCAATACAGACATCAGGGCCCGTGTGTAAAAGTCTAGGTTAATTTAACCCACGGCTACGGGCCTAAACCAGACTAGAACAAAAGAAACCCAAAAGCAAATTTAAATAAAAAAGGAAGCTAAGAAAGGAAGGAAAAAAATCCTTCTATAACGGAGCGCCACAGTGCTGTCCACAGTTGTGACACAGTTGTGATTTGGGGGGGGGGGGGTTCCGCCTCCGTGACGTCATCACAGCAACCTGGATTTCAAATAGCCACAACGGTGACTGCGGTTTCCGCAACAGATTCTGATTGGCTGTACTACGTCACTCGGCGTGCAAACCGTGCATGGCGGACTCGGACAGTACATCTTCAATCGGTTTGTCACCGAGCACTGCTGTGTTCAGTTTTGTAGTTCAGAGACACACTGAGCGCAACGACTGTGATGTGCACATGTGTGTTTTGCGCGCTGTGCCCAGTTAAGAGCAGGCTTTAGACGTAGAATTCAGGAAAAATTATCGTCGTGTTTCCACATAAACGTAAAAACATGAAACAAGACTACATCGTTCTGTGCTGGGATCTGTCGATCTAGGGTTACGTACCCTTACGAGCACAGTTCTCTTCCCTGCAACGCCCGAAGTCTCCTACTTTGGTTTCTGCGTATCATACAAAAGTACAGCCTTGTCTGGTGATGACTTATTCTCTCGTCCTTCAAAAGCTGTCACTACAATTCCGCGCTGCAACGACGTCTGCAGACTCGCCTCCAAAACTGTCGCACGATCAAGACACTCATCCCATGCAACTCCCCCTCCCCCTCCCCCTCCCCCCTCCCCTACTGCTCGCGTATGTTATAAATAGCCTTCAGGTTTGGGACAAAAAAAAGTTTGGTTTACTGCCAAGAGTGTCACTCCATACGAAGACAGAAAGAAAAAAAGAAAGAAAGAAAAAAAAAACCTGTCGGATGTTGTCATAGAAGAATGATTCACGTAAATCATACTCCGTGGAGGGGTGAGGAGGGAAGGAAGGGAGGGGTGGAGGAGAAGAGGGGACAGGAGAAAATAGGGTTGGGGTTATTATCCCCCCATCCTAAGAACATAATCATAATTTATAGGGCTTTTTCATTTTCACCCTTACTAGTTCAGCCATTTTTGACAAAAGCGCTCCTAAATACCACCACGCAACATTCCAGGCTCATGTTTTGTCAGTTATACTCAAACTAACGGTTTTCTTTGTCTTCTGTGAGTATTACTAGTGCAGCTAAACAGTATGGTACAAGAATGCAACGGGCGTAAGGACACAAATTGACCGTGGGGTCTTGTTTGGTGTGTATTGGAGGTACCCTGTTTGGCAAGTGTGCTAGTCTGTAGTGATTTTTATTGTCATGAAAAAGCGAGATTTTCGTAATTTTTGTGTTATGCAGGTCAACATGCATGCCAGGTGGTCACAAAAAAGGCAAGCTGCCAGTGAAGCTGAGACTTTTTGCACAGAGGTCGGACACAAGTGAGGCAAGCGGATTTGTGTGAACTGACTCTCTAGCCTAAACAGAGAGTAGACGTGCATTACTCCAGTGAGGCCTGAGCGGAAAGGAGACATTCAAATTTTTTAAACCCCTGTCAGGTGCGTGCCTTTGAATGGTCTGTTCATGGTCGTAATTGTTTCTAGAGAGAAGAATTTTTAGGAGCGACTATGATGCCTGAGGTTAATAGGGAATATATAGGTATTTTGAGGCCCTGTGTATTTGTGTCCTTCGCCCACAGTATGTCTTTGTCAGGGACTGGGGATGAACCATACGACTTCAGATTCGGATATCAAGGGGAACGCACTGGGGATTCCTCCAACAGCGTTTACGAGGAGGGCTATCCGAACGGTAGAGTGTTGGGCTTTCAATGCTCGGGACGTGAGTTCCAATCCCGGTTAGAGCAGAATATTTGTTATATTCGTGCTGGCCTTGCCCCGTCTTTGACATCACCCATACGTGGTGGAAAAGGACGTTAAACTGCCCAACACCCACCTACCCTCCAACAGCCTTTACGGATAAAGTTAATGTGACTGGATAACTGCATAATATAAACCACAGAAAAACCGCCCCGAGCCGAGATTCACCCACTTCACGGGTGCGACTTTGGGGGGTGCTTCCCTTGGTATGACACGTCTTATGATGTGGATGATTACACGGCCGGCACCGCAGGTGCCGTAGTTCCCGGGCCTGGTGAATACCGGGATATTTATGACAGGAAGCGGCCCTGTCCCGCAGTCCCAAACCACACGGACCTCCATAGCATCATCTTACCATCATTCTCATCTCCATCATCATGCATAATAAAAATTGCCCCAGCTTCGAGCCCTCCGTGGATTCCACCCATCACCTGGGAGGAACACGACTGAAACTGGCAAAAGAGTTGGGGCAGCAAAAAAAATAAAAATAAATAAATAAATAAAATTTTAAAAAAAACATAGAAAAGACCCCGGAATGAAAATCTGGGTTAATGCGCATCACATCGTTCAGATCAAAGGGATATGCCGACAGCACATGCATATAAACATGCTCCTAAATTGTATATATTTGTCACCTGTCGCCGGTACAACACGTTTGACTGGTCTTGTCAAACATGACACCGCTCCTTCCGCTTTTGCAGGTAACAAGTCATTTCGTGGACGCAGTGAATGCTTGATAATTAATGGCTGTTTCCTTTCTTTTAATGCCTGTTCTAAATCAAAATTTCCAAAGTAAGACATCGTAAAAACGAAAATTTCTCACAAATCTCTCTCTCCCTCTCCCTCCCTCCTCTCTCTCTCTCTCTCTCTCTCTCTCTCTCTCTCTCTCTCTCTCTCTCTCTCTCTCTCTGTGCTAGTTGATTTGTTTCTTTAGAAGGATCAGATCCATTAGATTTACTTTCTCCAGGCCCACAGATCGACTTGAGCTGGGCAGCCGGATAGCCGAATGGTAGAGCGTTGGTTAGCGTATCCCGGCTGGGGTATATAGATATTTGTGCTGGAGGTATCACCCTCATCCTCCTCATCATACATTATAAAACTTGCCAAACGAAAAAGAAGAACCAATTACATTGCATTAAAACAAAAAGAAAAAGATTCTCTTAGTTTGTACTATACACGATGGCTAAAAACAAAACAAAACAAAACGGGTGGGGTCGGTGTTTGGGGGTTTAACGTCCTTTTCCACCACATGCGGGTGATATCAAAGACAGGGCAACGATGAAAAAGCCAGCACAAATATTTGGCCCCAGCCGGGATACGAACTCACGACCCGAGCATTAGAAGTCGAACGCTCTACCTTTCGGCCACCCCGACTCCCCACAAAACAAAACAAAACAAAACAAAACAAAACAAAACAAAACAAAACAAAACAAAACAAAACCGGTACCTACCTCGCTTTACTTTCACTATCTCCCTGGCGTATCAGAAAAAACACAACCACCCTCTCACGCCGACCACTCCTCCCCATAACTTAAAGACAGCTACAGAGCGCTGTTATGGCCCGCCTGTCTTTGTGATTCTGACTCCTGGTAATTTCAACAATGACAATATATAACCTGTGCGAAATTTTCAGACAGGCTCGATCCGTCTTCATCATTTGGAGAATTTTATAGTAAAATGACAGTCTGACGGGTGGAGGTGATACGTGCTGGCTTCAGTTTGTCTGAATCATCGGACAAAAAACAAAAAAAAGCACCTCCAGTGACGTAGTCGGTACAGTTAAAACTGATCACTGTCGTAGAGTTTCGCCGGTGACATGCTACGAGAAGTGACGTGAAGCTGTTAATGTCAAGGCGAGCTACCGCACGTGGCTTTACCACGTGACTAGAATGTCGTCTACTACTACTACTACTACTACTACTAACAACAACAACAACAACAACAACAACAACAACAACAACAACAACAACAACAACAACAACAAAAATAATAATAATAATAACCGAGTATTGTACAGGCGCTTTACCCAGTTTCGTGAATCGGTTCACAAAGCGCCGCGAACTGAACTCCATACGCACGCTCACGTGAATCACACGCATTCACTCACACACTGGACGTGTGAACACATAACAATCACGTGGTGCGACGGGTCAGCTCAGCTATTTAAGTTTCGGAATTTAGAACTGCCTTTATTTTCACATTTTGTGGGCGGAACATTTTCAGATCAGAAGGGGGGGGGGGGGGCAGCCGGAATACCCGGAGAGAACCCCAGACGATCGGCCCGAATGAACGGTGCCACGTAGGAGGAGGAAAAATTCTTCACCCCGAGTGGAACTCGAACCTGACCTCTCGCATTGGTGGCAAGGTCTCTTAACCACTAGACCACCGACCGCCCCGATAGGTCTACGATGAGTACGGAGCACACGAGAAGCAGGCATCTGTCGTTGGCAAAAGATACCAAAATAGCTGATTTTGTTCTGCACAAAAATCGACAGTCCTGTTTTCTGCTGAAAAACAGGTTTGTTTGTTTGTTTGTTTGTTTGTTTGTTTGTTTGTTTTCTACAGAAAAATAACGCTTTTCTACCGGAAAACTGGTTTTCTGCAGAAAAATCGACAACAGCGGAAACGAGAAAGAAAAATCGACAAAAAACGAAAATGACAAAATAGCAGGTTTTTCCCGCAGAAAATTGGCAAACAACAAAATAAAATAAACACGACAAACAAAAGAAAATAACAACAAAAACAACATAAATAATGAATGCAAAAACTATATTAAAAAACAACAACATCTAAAGTAGACTACAAAAACAATAACAACAAAAAGTAGTTAGTTAGTTAGTTAGTTAGTTAGTTAGTTAGTTAGTTAGTTAGTTGTGGCTTAACACCCGACATAAAATACAACAACAACAACAACAACAAATACAATAACAGACATTGCAGACACTTCAGAAGGAGTGCCATACCGTGCAACTTGCCAATCTTCACCATTTTAAAACGGAAAACTGTCGTCTTTTTAAACACTTATTTCTCTCGTACGTTTACTAACAAAGCGGCACACGAGGCTTCTGAGCAGAGATTTTTGCTATCACGTCGCAAAAACAGCACGAACGTAACCACATCAGCTTAACAGGGAAGAGAGAGAGAGAGAGAGAGAGAGAGAGAGAGAGAGAGAGAGACAGAGAGAGAGAGAGAGAGAGAGAGAGAGAGAGAGAGAGAGAAATAGGCTGAAAGACAGATCGTTCATCGCATCCCACATTAATCATCATGACACCGTGTTTTGTTGGGTGAAAAGTTTACACTGTTAGGCGGCGTTCTTAGTTTATGATTCAGTCTAGCTTATCATGCAGGTGCACGCTTCTCTGGCGTGAATTAATGCATATCAAAATTGTGGTCGCAGATCAAGGCGTAAATTTGCTCAACGTCCAGGCTTCATGATTTGATAGACTGTTACATAAAAAATATTACATGCCAGCTGGAAGATTTACATCTTCTGTACGTCTTCCGCTACCTGCTTGTGTTTGCAGGCAAAGGTGTGAATGCTATATATTTCTTGTAGGGTGTTGGCTTTGTCGTGTTGTCATTGTCCTGTTTCCAGGTTGTTGTTAAGCCGGACAAATCCAGATGCGGAAGCGGTTCATCTGCGGATCAAGAGGGGGATGCAGGGAGGAAGTGAGTGAGTGAGGCTTCAAGGTAGGCCTTGTTCGCGAGCAAACAAATCCTGTAGCTCCTCTAGAAAGGAAAAAAAGGTGCAATATGTAGTTACCTACCCTGCCCAGACTGTTGTATAATAATGTATTGGTTTTTAGTCTTTTTTTTTGGGGGGGGGGGGGGGGGGGGGCTTGTAGCTGTTTTTTTTTTTTCTGTGCGTGTGTTTATTCTTTGTGGTTTGTTGTTGTTTTTGTTTTTTTTCCCTGTAGCACTTTCTTTTTTTTTTGGGGGGGGGGGGGGGGATGAAGGGGGGGGGGGGGTGAAGGGGCAGGGGGGGGTGTGAAGGGGCGGGGGGGGGGGGTGTCCGGAGGAAAATGCCGCTTATGAAGCTGTTAGGCTGCAATGCTCCATTTGGGCATGGAAACCGTTTTCTTCACTTTGCGTCTTGTAATATTATAGAAATACGGTGCTTTTTGAAAATTCTTGTGTGTGTGTGTGTGTTTGTAGTACAATATAACACAAGCTGGGTTACAGGGATGGTTTAACGCGCTTGTAAGCTAGAAATACTTATACTGTTAAAAACAGCTCAAAATGCAACACAGTGGCTGCGCGAACGAGGAGAACTTCAACGGCCCGAACCTTTCCTAGTCAGCAGTGCGACTTGCGGCAGACATGAAATTTTCAGTCACTTCAGAAAACCTTTCATCCTTGGCTAGCCGAGTCTCGGAGCAGAGGCTTTCCAGGAGTTTCCACACGAAGTTTTGCCTAGACAAGGCGATCTTAAATGACAGCTTTTCTGTATTATAATATATTCCTCACACAAGCGCATCACGCCCTGCCATCTTCAATGTCTAGACACATACTCACACGGTTTTATGTTTCCATTTTAATTTGGTTATTCTTGGTAACTCGTCATCCGGAACAGACCCCCTTTCATTCCCAGAGGTCATAAACTCTTACTAGAAAGTCATTTCCTGCTGTGGCAAGATTTAGACTTTCCACACTTCCCGATTCCAAGACGCCAAATTTCAGATGTAACAAGAAAACATGCTCATACCGCCATAAAAGTCAAAATCAAAACTTTTGTTGTTGTTGTTTGGGGTTTTTTTTGTTGTTGTTTTTTTTTGCGGCCCGTGCCACGTTGGACACACCGGTTCTCACTTGAACACCGAAGTTAAGCCACAAAAGTAAAAATCGAAACTTTCGTTGTTGTTGTTGTTGTTGTTGTTTGGGGTTTGTTTTTCTTGGGTTTTTTTGGGTTGTTGTTGTTTTTGCGGCCCGTGCCACGTTGGACACACCGGTTCTCACTTGAACACAGAAGTTAAGCCACAAAAGTAAAAATCGAAACTTTCGTTGTTGTTGTTGTTGTTTGGGGTTTGTTTTTCTTGGGTTTTTTTTGGTTGTTGTTGTTTTTGCGGCCCGTGCCACGTTGGACACACTGGTTCTCACTTGAACACCGAACTCAAGCCACAAAAGTCAAAATCGAAACTTTTGTTGTTGTTGTTGTTGTTGTTGTTTTTTTTTTTTTTTTGGGGGGGGGGGGGTTGCGGCCCGTGCCACGTAGGACACACCTGTTCTCACCTGAACACCGAAGTTAAGCCATAAAAGTCAAAATGGAAACTTTTGTTGTTGTTGTTGTTGTTGTTTGGGTTGTTTTTTGTGTGGGTTGTTGTTGTTTTTTGGGGGGAGGGGGGGGGAGGCCTGTGCCACGTTGGACACACCGGTTCTCACTTGAACACCGAAGTTAAGCAACGCTGGGCCTGGTTAGTACTTGGATGGGTGACCGTCTGAGGATAGGCCGGGTGCTGCTGGCCCCGGTCAGGGCACGAATTTGGTGTGAGATTTCTCCTCACTAAATCGAGTCAAAATCATGTGCAGACTCGCTTTCGGTGCCTGTTTCGGCCCGTGTACACACGCATGCACGTACCATCAAGTGTGCACGATAAAGATCCCAATTCCATCATTCGAAAAAGAGTAGGCCGAAATGGCCGGTGGGTTGGAAACACAAACACACGCATGCAGAAAAAAAAAAAAAATGGGTGGCGCCGGTTCATGGCGACGCGCTTCCCCCGGATTTAAAACAGAAGAAAAAAAATCGAACGCACGAGACTCACCTTCAAGACTACAAACTCCAGCGGCTCAATCCATCGCTAACTTCTGAATCAGAAGTCATTATCACTTACATGTTGGAAGATCCAGTTCTCTCCTCGCATGTCCAACAGGTACAGTACAACTTCTTTTGGGCGACCACCCCTCTGGCCAGATAAGAGAGGTCTTAAAAGAGAGGTGGTCACCCAAAAGAAGCTTCAGACAGTGAAGAAGTGCAACCCAGTATGATTATAACATTGGTCTGCACAGGCAGGTGGTCTCCCAAAGGGGTGGCCACCCAAAAGAGGTTCTACTGTATTAGTCAAATAACAGGGGACACGGGCCGCCTCCCGTGAGCGACCGTAGTCTGTGACTAGCCTGTGCCATAACACGCGACCTGGATTAATGGTTGTCTGTTCAGCCAGGTCAGGGCTGCGTTTAGCCGACTCTATGAAGTTTGGGCAATGCGAGTCGAGGGTGGGTGGGTGGGTGTTTTGGGGTTTAACGTCCTTTTCCACCACATAGGGTGATATCAAAGACGGGGCAACGATGAAAAAGCCAGCACAAATGTTTGGCCCTAGACGGGATCGAACTCACGACCCGAGCATTAGAAGTCCAACGCTCTACTATTCGGCCACCCCGGCTCCCCCAATGCGAGTCGATGTCTTGATGGCTCTGCAGAAAGTTTTTGTTTAAATTCATCCCCAACTCTTTGCGGGCTTCAGCGGCACTCCTCCCAGGTAGTGGATGGTTGCAATCAAAGTTGTGTTAGGAAGTTAGTCACTTTTTCTCATGCTTGATGGTGAGGATGAGGGTCATGGTATAATGCTGCTGAGGAGGTTCCTGTGGTTTTGCCACATTCCGCGCTTCCTATGAAGTAAATATTGTACTTTTCCGTACACAACTAAGTAAATTGGTAATGTGTGTGTGTGTGTGTGTGTGTGTGTGTGTGTGTGTGTGCGTGCGTGCGTGCGTGCGTGCGTGCGTGCGTGCGTGCGTGCGTGCGGGTCAGCGCATGTGTTTTGTCTTTGAGGTAAAGTTGTCACGATGGAGCAGACAGCCCTAGCACCGCTTGTGGAGGAATGAACGAATTCTTCGAGGAAACTATAGGCCCATTCAGTGCATTTTTACATCACAACGACGTAACCGGAAACTGAAATGTGTAAGATAATTGTTATTATTGTAAAAACATTCTGTTTGCGCTGAAAAGAAAAGAAAATATTTCCAGCTGAACGGCGGTGCTGAATCTGCATTTCAAGAAATAGAGTCAGCTGAACGAGGCCCTGGCAGTTGTCAGTGTGTCCGCCCACCTTACTTCTGGGCCCGCATGTAAAAGTCGGGATTAAGGAGTTTAGCCCCGGGTTAGAGTCTAACCTCGAACTAAACTAGCTCTGGGCTTAATTTTTTTTTATCAGGAAGCGGGTCTATTCCAGCAAGGTGGCTACGCCATTATAGAAGGATTTTTGTCTTTCTTTCTTCGCTTTCTTTTTTTTTAAATTTAGTTTTGTTTTGGGGTTTCTTTTGTCCTAGTCTGGGTTAGCCCCGTGGCCGTGGGTTAAATTAATCTCGAGTTTTACATACGGGCCCTGGCCGGGGAAGAAAATCCTTTCCGACTTACCAGTCCAAAATAGGCTAGATGTGTCTGCATTATTTATTGCTGTTGCTATTGTTTTGCTGTTTGCTTGTTTATTTCCCACTAATTAAAGAGCTCATTCGCTTGAAGTCGAAAACTGCTCCAGCTGGCCACATGAGACAGACGGGAGCCAGGGGAAGCAACTACGTGACCCGAGTGATGTCCCTTGGCAGTACTCACTATGCAGATGCATTCCTTTTGGCGGGAGGTGTGTGTGTTGTGTGTGATGAAAGCGGGGGGGGGGGGGGGGGGGGGGGGGGTTGGGGTTGAGTGTACAGTCGTAGGGCAATGGTCTGCATGAATCAGACTAACCCCAGTCACGTGGCTAATCGGTCGAGGTCGTACCTCTAGCCACAGTTCCTAACTCAGGATTTTGGGCGAAGTGTGATGCGTGTTGGCTACATGATTGAAATTGTGATGGTTACGTGCTTTGACCCCATAATATTGGGGGCAAATTGCTTTTCGAGGCTGGCGAGTGGCGCTATTTAAGCCTAGACGCCAAAAATCGTTTTCGAACATTGACCTTCGTTTCGAATCTATCACCAAAGACCACGCCCCTTTCTGTCCATATACGGCACAACACCGTGAATGGGACAACCGATTCAAAATGCAAATGGCTGCAACCCTTCGGAGCTGCATGTTTGTTTTCTATGGAAAATAGAGTACTATATATGCATCGTTGACGTTTGCAAGAAATGTTTGCATCCTCTACAACGACGTGGTACGTGATTGTGCCATTGTTGGCTTTATTTAGCGTAAGCAGTAGTAGATAATTAACTTCTTTTCTGTGAAGCGGACCCGATACTGACGTTGTAAACTGTGTGGCAGTCCGCACAAATCGACTTCTGTTACGCGTATCATAGTTGAACAAGATGGCCACCAGCCCAATATGTTGTTTCCATTTGATCACCTGCTATTGTTGTTTTTTTTGCCCCAACTCTTTTTGCCAGCTCCAGTAGTGTTCCTCCCAGGTCATGGGTGGAAACCCGGGTCTCCCGGTCCGTAATGCTAACCACTACACTACGGTCGACTCTAGCCTTCGTATATATGTTGTCCTAGAAGTGTACCGCGTACTGAGCAGACGACGTTATCTGGTTGCGGACTGAGGACCAGCTAGACGGCGCTGATTGGCTGCTAATTTTAGAAGACTGATTTTTTTAGTCTCAGACTGTTCAGGAATGGACGGTAGGCTCAAAGAAAGTCGTATTTCTCTAATTGTAGAAGTCCCGAAAACGGTCGCGATGGCCAAATGTGGCAAACAGCCTCAGAGCTTCGAACGCGGCAGTTTATCATCTGATAATTATAGATGGAACTCTCTGCCACCTTCCTTGAAATCCAGCACCTCTACCGAGTCTTTCAGGAGCCACCTGAAGACCCATCTTTTCTCAAAGTTCTGATGCGGACTCCACCCCCCCCCCCACCTCCTCCACCCCCCTGCAGACTGCACCCCCCTTCCTCCTGTTTTGTTAAAACTTATTCCCCCCCCCCCCCCTCCGAGCTACGAGCATGCTGGGCATGGCGGTTTTTCAGCGCGTTACAAGACATATTAATAATAATAATAATATGTTGTGGCTGTGCAGGTATGCGGCTAAGTAGTACAATATACTTGACACCACCAAACAAGCTCAGACCGATCTGTGAGCATAAAAATCTTAACTCTTTGACGACGGAGCGCAATTTCTGACACACGATTTCCTATAGGAAATCGTGTGTCAGAAATTGCGCTCCGTCGTCAAAGAGTTAAACTTCAGGCCTCTAGGCAACGACTTATGCGCTCTGCATTCAGAATGATTGAAAGGAGCTAATGCTACCATTTTTATGCTCACAGATCGATCGTTCTAGTCTGTTTTCGTGGTATCTATCATCACACCACTCGCTTCTGCAATGATTTCGAATCCCGGCTGGGACCAAATATTTGTGCTGGCCTTTTTCTCGTTGCCCCGTCTTTGATATAACCCGCATGTGGTGGAAAAGGACGTTAAATTCCCAAACACCCACCCCACCCGCGTCTGCAATGCTGGCACTGAGCCAACAGAAGCGTACTCGATGACGCGGCGACACCGCTGAGCTCTCCGGTAGTGTAACAACAGTGGTAGAATTTGAATGTTCGACCGCTCGCGCAAAGTGCAAACAACATTGTATCGAATTAAGAGCTGTATTAATCGTCAAGATAAGAGTATTCCGAGTGTACAGGCGCACTGACGAGCGAAACCAGAAGCACGCCTAGCAAAGACGAAATGCAGCCCGTTTTAAAATTTGGGCCTTTAAACAACGCATTATGCGTTTTGTATTCAGAATGATTTAACACCCATATTCTGACATATATGGGCTGAAAAACGTTCTGATCTCATCTGTTTTGGTGGTGTCAAACGTCGCACCACGTAGACAGCTGCGCAGTTACAGCCTCTTACAGGCCGGCAGTAAACCATCAGAGAACAGATGCCACCTCGCAAGGACGGAAAATACGTCCTGAGAAAGCCGGATGCAGGTTTAATCATAATATTAATAGAATATTTATACAGCGCCTTGCCTTATCTAAGCTCTAGGCGTTTTACATAAAATACATATTTATTCATATTAAGACATAAAAAAAACACTAAAGACAGATAAAACAAACAAACACAGGAAAAACTGATAAAACAGATAAAAACTGATAAAACATAAAAACTATAAAACAGATAAAAACTGATAAAACATAAAAACTAATAAAAACTCATATCCACACACACACACACACACACACACACACACACACACACACACACACACACACACACACGTGTTCCCTGCGCACACACGCACTCACGTCAGCAGAGCGACAACATGGCACGGTTATGAGAGGGTGAAGAGATGGGTTTTCAGTCCGGACGTGAAGGTTTCCTTGTTTGAACTGTTTCTGATTGTAAGAGGGAGCAGATTCCAAGTAACAGGGGCCTGGTAACGGAAGGAACGCTGACCGAATGATTTAGTTCTACAAGATAGGTTTGCCATGTGGGACGTGCACAACCAACCAACGAACAAGAAAAAGGCCACACCGAGGTGGTGGGAAAAGCCCCTGCCCAGATATTTTCCATTCCCAGGCCTGGGGCCAGCTATATGTGGAAGAACGAAAGCGACTTCACATCCCTTACGCTGAGCTTAGTTGCCTCCCTTGAGCTGCCTTACCCACGGTAGGCATAGACTGGTTTTACGCAGCATTTCGACAAAGCCTCGTGACATTACCCCCTGCTCAAGGTTAACCAAAACAAATAAGCGTATTTGGAGTCCGATAATCCACACACACACACACACACACACACACACACACACACACACACACACACACACACACACACGCGCGCGCGCGCGCGCGCGCGCCAAAAACGGTGTTGATTGGTTCACCCGTTCTTGAGATATTTTGCAGAAAATGTATACAGACACACAGGCGTACGCAGTTGATTGCAATAACCCCCACTTCGTGGACAGGGGCGTAATCAACACGAGCAGGAAACTGGCGCTGTCATGACCTGACGTGATGCGCCTGCCATCGGCCATTCACAGTCCCAAATTCTTGACGGCGGAGCCGAGTTAAGATTGCCAATACTATGTAACTCAAAAGCACAGGTGCTCGACCTTGCCGCACGTTCTCCGACATTCTGTGCGTGTGTGTTACTCTTATGTAGACCTGTGCCTGAAGAAAGAAGAAAAAGAAGAAGAAGAAAAGCCAAGACATTGGACACTCACAAATGGCCGGCAGGTACTCTGCCAATCGACTGTCACATGAGCTCTCGCGGATTATGATGAATCAGCCAGTCCCTAGCATGTTTACAGTGACGTAGCAGCCGTTGGGTTATTTCACGAGACCTTTCAAACACGGTTGGTCTGGTCAGTGCAGTTAGTTCGGGTTCCAAAGTGTTGAGCTGGGTGGGTGTTTGGGAGTTGGACGTCCTTTTCCACCACGTAGGGGTGATATCAAAGACGGGGCAACGAGAAAAAGGTCAGCACAAATTATTATCTGGCCCTCGCCGGGGTTGGGGTTTTTAAGTTTTTATCTGTTGTTTGTTTTCTTGAATTATCGTGTTTGAATAAGGGGTATCCCCCCCCCCCCCCACACACACACACGACCAGAAAGATGATGATGTGGCAACAGCTATTGATTGAGGGCAGTGAAGAGGTGGGTTTTCAGATTTTGCTTGAAAGATGATTTCGTGTCTGCGTATCTGATTGATGCTGGGAGATCATTCCAAAACGTCGGACCTTGTTGTGAAAAACCACACTGACCAAAGGTCTTTGTTCTGACATGAGGGATACGGAGACGTTAAGCTGACTTCCCAAACACCCCCTCCCCCCCCCCCCTCAATCCCCACTTTTTCCGCCTTACTAAGCTTTGTCGATCTCTTTGTTGTCACGCTGTGTATAAGGAAAAAAAATCATTGTCAGTTGTGGCCTGGGGGGTATCTTCTTTGTATTTTTATGTCCGCTTTGTTGACCTTTGACGTCTGACGCGGGCCTGCAGGGAAAGGGCAATAATCAGTACGCGAGTAGGAGCGACAATACACGCACAGACAGTAACGCACCCAAGTGTCGGCTGCTTGTGACGTTTGCTCATATCGAATACCCCAACCCCTACCCCCAGGCAATTTTCCTATCTCAGTACCTCTCTCGGTCGCTCCCTCACCAGCCCATTTGCCCCCCCCCCCCCCCCTTTTAAACCTCCCGAATTTAGCCGCTCTGTCCTTCTTCTCATCTTTCATCTATTTCTAAATTCGGCCCTTTCATCTTTGCAACCCCTCACTCACGTCTGCACTACCAGTGGTTAGGAATAAGTAATGTTGGACATAGTTAGTTAGTTATTTGGGGCTTTACGCCGCGCAAGCAATAAAGACTATTTCGCGGCGAAAATGTTGGACATATGCTGGTTTATTGCGCCTAGGAGATGATAAGCTGCAATATTTGCTGTATATGTACTTAATATTTGTTTGTTTCACCTAGTTGTAATTGCTATTTGTTTCCTATGTTTTTTGTTTCGTTGTTGTTTTTTTGTAACCGGGAGTTCGAGAAAATTAGCATGAAGGTGCAACATCTCCTGCATGTCCCTGTAGACGAGTTTGCATCATTTGTCCAGCGTTACTTTTTTTTTTGGGGGGGGGGGGGGAGTAGTGCAGGTACACTCAGCCGCGAAATAGTCTTTGTAGCTTGCGGGCCTAATATTTGTACTGGCCTTTTCATCGTTGCCCCGTCTTTGATATCACCGGTATGTGGTGGAAAAAGACGTTAAACTCCCAAACACCCACACCCACCCACCCTTTGTGGCTTGCGCGGTTTTAGCCCTAAAAACTCACTCACCCCAGGCAATGCTGATGTAGCGATGTAGCTGATCCATTGTCCGATTGTTGAGAGAGCAGAGCAGCCAATCGCACCTCGTGGGACCTATATCTGGCCTCCAGTGAGTGGCGATGATTGAGTGATCGGATTGTGTGTACTTGGATAATCTGCATTAGTTGTGTGGAAGAATCAATGACGTAGACAGTGCAATACGTCATCACAATCAACCACCCGCGGGCCACTGGTCACTATCGTGCACGTCATTTTGTATGTGTGTGTGTGTGTGTGTGTGTGTGTGTGTGTGTGTGTGTGTGTGTGTGTGTGTGAGAGAGAGACTGACTGACTGACTGAAACTTTATTTTCCAAGGATGAGAACATAGACGCACAGGTCTCTCTTACTGTCTGTCCTTGACGCGCGCGCGCGCGCGCACACACACACACACACACACACACACACACACACACACACACACACACAGCATACACAGAATTACATACATAGCACATGCTACACGCAGTGCCCACAGTAACTCACATACAGAGCATAGCTACAACGCGCGACACCCAATACAGCACAGGGGTAACACACACTGAGCAGTAAAACATTAACATAAGTAATGGAAGTATAGAATACGCATATATATAGGACGCACGAGGAAGCTATTAGAAAGGTAATAAATGAATGGTTAAAGGTCAGTTTGCGGAAAAATAATGATAAATTTTAGCTTTAAAAATATGAGGGGAGTACGTAGACTGAACAACAGATGGGAGATTATTCCATAACGTAGCCCCTGAGTAAGAGAGACTTGATTTGAACAAGTCTAGTCTGGGGCGTGTGACGAAGAGACTGTTCCTCGAAGTGCTGTACCCGCTGTCACAAGGTCTAAACAGTTTCGATAAGTAAGGAGGCGCTTTACCATTAATAATTTTGTGCATCATGATGCATTTGTTAAAGGCCAGGTGTTTTTTCCAGTGGTAGACAGTCTAAAGCCGTGATCTTTTCATCAGTGGTTAGGGAGGTGTCAGGAAGGATGAGTTTGAAAGCGCGACGATACAAAGAATTTAATTTTTTGAGATGGAGATCACCACAGTTATCCCAAAGAGTTGAAGAGTAGTCAATATGTGGCTTCACATACGCATTGAAAAATAGCTTCCGTGTCTTCAAGTCAATAATTGACTTCAACTTCGATAACAAAAAGAGTTTTTGCGAGACGGTTTTGCATACATTGTCGAGGTGGGGCTGCCATTTGAACTGGTCATCCACTGTCACCCCTAACAGACGGTGCTTACTAACCTGTTCTATTCTGGTTGCGTCATAAGAAAGATCAAGAAGCAAAGGATGGAGCTGGTGTTTTTGGCGTGTTGTGAGTACCATGCTTTTTGTTTTCGATGGATTGACTATCATATTATTATGGTCACACCAGCGAGAGATATCGTGAAGACTCTGCTGTAGACTATTATTTATTTTTGACATGCTAGTGCCGGATGAATGGATAGTAGAATCGTCAGCAAACATATCACAGCTAACTTTGGAGTCGGTTATATGCAGAGGTAAATCGTTTATAAAAATGCAAAATAACAGCGGGCCTAATACCGACCCCTGAGGAACACCACATGCCATTATCCCATCAGAAGAGTATGTGCCGTTTACATAAACAGTCTGCTTTCTGTTGCAAAGGTATGATTGAAAAAAGGAAAGAGCGGCCGGACTATTGTAGTTAAAATAAGTGTCAAGCTTTTTGAGTAAAATTTGATGGTTTATGAGATCAAAGGCTCGTTTCAGATCGAGAAATACAGCGCCACACATGTTATTATTATTGATTTCACTAAGCCACAAGTTTGTCATACGAGCCAGTGCAGTGTGGCATGAATGCTTCGGCCGGAATCCCGACTGCAAATCGTTCAAAAGGGACTTCTCCTCTAAGTAGTGTAGAAGGTGTTTATGAATATGTTTTTCGAGTGGCTTAGAGACAACAGATAGAAGAGAGATTGGACGATAATCGTTTAAGTCTGTGGTGCATTTGCCCTTAGTTTTTTGGATGGGAACAACTTTTGACTTTTTGAACACCGATGGAAAAATACATTTTTGTATACACAGGTTATATATGTATGTTAAAGATTCTACAACATACGGCTCAGAGAGGCGAAGAATAAACCCATTGATGCCGTCAACACCAGAAGATGTTTTACTACCAAGGCTGGAGATGTATCTGCCGACTTCATGCACAGCTATACTAGGAATGGAGAATGCGTCGTTACTGGAAAGTCGTTGTTTGCAGAAATCAGTTAGAATGTCTGGTGGGGGTGTAATTTTTTGGATCGATACTTTTAGTGTGTAACAGAGATTGTGGAGTAGATATAAAGTGGTGATTGAATATTTCAGCGGTGAGATTTTTAGGAATGCCAGCTTTGTGCGCACGGGAATTACCTGTTAGGGTATTAAGTGCTGACCAGACAGAGGCCGGGTTATCCTCGTTTTCTACAGTCCTCTGAACAAAGTCTTTTTTAGCCTCTCTAACAAGGTAATTGACCTTGTTGCGCAATTGTTTGAACTCATCAAATTGTTTGTTTCGTCTCGCCTCATCTCTAGCCACCATAGTTTTGTTTAATCTCTTCCGTCAACCACGACGGAGGATCACGGCGTCGGACACGCTTCCTTCTTAGCGGGGCGTGTTTGTTCAGCACCCCGAGGAACAGTTCGAGCCACAGCGAGAGAGCGTCGTCAGGATTAGTATAACTGTAAACATTATTAAATGGGACAAGACTGAGGTCGTACAGGAATGCGTCTTTGTTTAACTTTTTGAATGCTCTATAAGAAATATACGAATGCTGCTGTTGGTCTGTTTTGGGTGGTTTGGACGACCATGTACAGGTGATGGGAAAATGATCACTAATGGCGACTGTTGGAACGTTTCGTTTCGAGAACTGCCTCAGGCGTGTTGGTGTAGATGTGATCAAGTAAAGTTGATGTAGTTGGAGTGATTCTTGTGGCTGTTTGGATGAGTTGCTTCAAGCCAAATAATGCAGTTGTTGATAGCCAAACAGAGTGAGATTTAAAAACATCAATGTTAAAGTCGCCTAAAATAAGAATTTGTTTACCAGTGTCATTTACTTTGTCCATCACCTGCACGAAGTCGTCATACCATTCAGCAGTAGATGCGGGATTCCTGTATACATAACCAATGAGCAACGGCAAAGAATGCGGAATTTTTAACTCCAGCCAGACACATTCCACCTCGTCGGACTCCAGGTCTTTTCGCCTGCGGATCATGTTTTGAATAGACTGGTGGACATACACAGCGATACCGGTATGCCTTGGAGACGAAGAATCGCGCCTGATGATAGAATAGTTAGAAATGTGTAAAGATCATCAGGTACTCGCGGATCAAGGCGTGACTCTGTGAGGCCAAAGAGGTGGAAGTGTGTCGGCTGATTAAGTAAAAAACTAATATCAGGAACTTTATGGTAAAGATGGTAAACATTGAGGTGTCCAATTTTAAGTCCGTCAATAGGTGCATACGGCATCGTGCAGACTTCACCTCTACAGTCTTCACTTGCAAACGTTGAATATGAAATATGAATATGAAAAAATAATCTTGATAAACTGAAAGTCACACTACGCTGACTTGTTAAGATAAGCACACAAATCCGCGGAGTGACACAACCAGTTCCAGACACAACACAGTTCACTAACGCAGACGAAACTGCACACGATAAATCGAGTCAAGCAGATTAAAAACTGCACACTAAAAATTGTCACTGTAAGCGCTGAGAAAGCAATATTGCTGCTCGCAAATGTCTTGCAGACCGCACTGAATGATACGTCAGTGAAGCTTGGCGTTTATAACTCAGACTGGCAATAAATGCCCACAAAGTCAACACGGTATATCGCTGATGAACACTGCAACCACCGATATCACACGAGAGACACATGTCCACACAATAATCATGGCTAGTTTTCATGACTTTTCAGTCAAAAATTTGCGACAAGTTCATTAAAAAAAAAAAAAAAAAAAAATTATACACAACAGTATTACACAACTTTGTACACATGACTATGATCCCCTACTACATCACAGCCTGGGGTTGAAATCCGCCAGTGTAGAATGGCAGCTGCCAGTTGGGGACTGGAGGCTGTAGTGGGATGTACGGAGGCTGGTGGACGGGAAACGCCGACACTGGTAATCCGTGTGGAGCGACCTGGTGGGGCCAAGGCATAGGCGCGCGTGCCATGTTGCCCGCATAGAGATGGTAATCCGCAGGAGGACTCACACCATGGTGGAATGAGGGTTGCCACACATCGCCAGCAGCAGCTAATCCGGGATTAGGACCAGCGCCGGCTACTGTGCGGAGACCTCCAGAATGAAGACCAGTGGCAAAGCAGGGAGAGCAGCTAGAGAAGACAACTGACGGTTGGCTAGTTACTGTTGCTGTTGCTGTAGTGACGGGAAGTCCTGATGACGGATGACCACGAACACTAGCTGAGGAGACACCGGTCACAGTAGAGGAAGCGTTTGCGTGCGGCCGCCGTTGTTGTCACTCGCACGTGTGGAAGTAGCAGCTGCTGATGCATAGCTCCTGCTGACAGGTTCCAAACGTTGTCCAGATGGCACAGGAGCCCCTTGATGTGCACGAGACTGTTGATCGCGGTGTACACCCTCGTGTGAGTGGCTGTCGCGTGTCACTGAACGCTTACTGTGCGCGTGGCTCGCCACATGTGCATCTTGCTGTCCACGGTATGGACGGTGTTGCTGACCGTCGCTACGCATGAAACGTTTCACTTGTCGGAGCAGCAGAGCGACACCATTTTCGTTTAGGTGTAATCTGTCTCTGTTGAACAGCCCAGGTGCCACAGAGCCGGCCTGAGTGTAAAACGCCTTCTCGTTAAGGAAACTTATGTTGTCACTGGCACACAGTTCACTCAGACGCTTATTTACACTAGAGACAGTCTCTATAGTACTGCGGCCCTGTGGAAGGATGGCCGTGAACGCTACTGTAGAGGATGGGAAAACCCGGCGAACTTCTACAGCAAGATGTTTGAAGTCTTGTATGATAGTGTCCACGGAATGATGCGACGCGCAGTCGTTAGTGCCAACGTGGACCACGACACGACTGACATCTTCACGGGGTGAACACTGGCCTATGGGACGCGGCGAGCTGGCCAGTCTTGACCCCGCGCAAGGTGCGAACACAGATTGACCGCTGGGGTCAAGGCGCCGCTGGTCAACACGTTGTAGATTAGAGTAAGGATCAGGAGGGAGGCGATCCTGCCGCTGGGGGGAAGCCGGATGTTGAAGGGCTTGCGCTGAGGTGGCGGTGTGTGGAGATTGTCTTCCTCAGCGCCCTCCGCCATGTTAGGCGCCTGCTGAAGCTGCCTGTGTGTTACCGAGTCGGTCCTTTTCATGACTACTGGCGGGATTAGCAGCCGACACGAGTGGTGTTGAGCCCTGGGGCACGGGCTTTGCGACGCGCGGTTCAGTCGTTGGTTTGGCGGTACTTGTGTTCGGTTGGGGAGGCGAGACCGTCGACGTGGCCAGGGACGTTGAACCAGAACTCTCAATCGATGCAGCGGAACGAACTTCAGTGTCTTTCTTCTGTTTAGCAAGCAGTTGTTTCTGCCTGCTTTCAATGGCATCAATTTTCCCAAGCTTTGACGTCAGAACTGAGATCTGCTGCCTTAGAGTTTCATTTTCTTGTTTAAGGTCTATCAGTTCAGCCTTAAAGTTCTGTTTCAGCAGTTTATGTTTGCTGTCCATCTGTGCTTTCAGGTCCTGGAACATTTCAATCATGCACTCATAGCAACGTTCCGGCTGTAAGGACCGCGAGCACCTAACACAGCGAGCGGGATCTGGCGAGCATTGGGTCGCCGCACATGTAGATGAGCATGACACTGTAGGGTCGCCGTCCTTAGCCAGGTCATCTGTACCGATGTCGGAAGTATCGCCTGACTGTTCACACACTTCAGAGGACGGTGGTTGGTGAGTGTGGTCGCCGGCCAGTAGTGGTGGAGAGGTGGGAGGGGAAAGTCCTGTAAGATCAGCGTCATAATCGGATTCAAGTGGACGGGAAGTGCTGTCCGTCACGCCTGGTTGGGCGGCGGGACGGGACGAGCTGTCCGAGCTTGAGCCGACTGGAATGATCTCCCCTAGGTCATCCTCCACTTCACTGATAATCGGCGTATTGGCCACTCCATTATTTGAAGCCATTAAGTCTTCTGAAAGGGTGTCAGTTGGTGAAGGTTCCCCCTGGTGGTCCTCAGCTTCGGCGATCGAAAGCAGGGTGGTGTCCTCATCGTCAGACTCAGAGTCGATGATAGGGGATGGACTTGAGTTTGCCTTATGCGGAGGGGAGCCCTTAGGTGGCCGTCTTAGCGCCAGCTTATGGTGTCCTTTCGGGGATTTCTTTGGAGACTGTTTGGGTGGAGACAAGACGGGAAGACTGCGGGTCGGGCAGCTGCCTGGGGCCATCATGTTGACAAGGCACTTGAGCTTATCAAATTCAGCATTCACCCATCTCTTACATGCCTTGCCCTGTATACGTACTAAGGAAGTCGTATAAAAGACAGTGATGGTGAATAGTTTTCGTTTGCCCTTGTAGGAGAAGACTTGTAGGTGGGTATGATGGGCGTGATGAGGGACCGTTTTGTCGGCAGAAGGCACAGACGTAGGGAGGGTGTTGTGGTTCACATCATGGTCAAACCAGTTTGATGTCAGCTCCTCTGGTATATTCTCCACATATCTCATCCACAGCACGAACCTCCAGGTGGCAACATGAGAAGGCTCGGTTTCAAAGTTGACCTGTATGGGGTCCAAGGTTCTATTTATGTTTTCTACACAGAGTTTGTATTTACGGTATACAGACCGTGTACAAAACTTGGTGCGCATGATCACTGGTGGAAGCTGGTGCCAGCCCCTGGAGGGACTGTCACTGAGAGGATGGCATGTTTGCTCTGATGTAATCGGGCTTCAGTGAAGCGTGCAGGAGAGGAAACCTCCCCCAGCCGTTGTTTGCACAGATCAGATCAGCGTCTGGACCAGGGCACTCAAGTCCGCCATGGCACCGGGTCGTGACGTAACGGCGAGTGGTGATTCCACGCAGCTGTGCCAACAGGGATCAGCGCGAGCGTACCCCCGCCAATCAAGTTTCCACAAGGAGGCAGAAGAAATGCAAAGTCTGAGATAACTTACAAGTTCATCATATTTTCACAAAACCAAATCGTCCATCAGGAAGCTGGTCACAAGAGGAATCCGTAGATACGAGTTACAATGCCAAGCACACAGCTAAAACACATGTAATGTCCAAGTTGGCGGAGCTAGCACAAATGCGTCCTGACAGTAGGAAGTCACGTGAGAGAGAGGGAGAGAGAGAGAGAGAGTGTGTGTGTGTGCGCGCGCGCGCGGTAAGAAGGGAGGGGGGGGGGGGGGGAGAGAGTTTGTCTCATCCTTAAATCAAAGACCTTGGAATCAGAAAGACGCGTCACTCCTGCCCTCGTAACAGAGACATATAGCGGGACAACGCGAAGAGTTGTCTGCCCGCATTAGCGCGCATCCTAGATCTGGCCCCTATAGTGAAGGCATGGCGGAAAGTGGAAAGTGATCACAAAAGCCGGGCTTGCAATTGTGTTCTGCGCCGAACTGTTCAAATAACAGACAAATATAAACGGGGAAACACTTCTTTTGGTATTCCTGTTGAAAAAAACGGTTTTTTTCTCGCTTTCTTGTAAAAAAAAAAAAAAGACCTCAAGTGGTGCGTGTGAATGCAGTGTAAACAAACAGTAAACACACGTGGCTGACGCAGATACAGCGGTTTTTGGTGGGTTTTTTTTTTTTCGGACAACTTTACAAATCACGGTGACTTAAACTGTGCTAGCGGCTAGCTGCATCTAAATTCACCACACACACACACACACACACACACACACACACACACACAAACACACACACAGAGTTGTCACTCATACGGCGGCAGGTACGTTCATCGGCACTTTTTCCAGTTCACATACTGTTGGGGGGAAATCTGTAGGTATGTAAAGAACTCTTTTCTTAAAAATCAAGAGGTTTGCATGCAGTGTAAACAAACAGCAGTAAACACACGTGGCAGGCGCAGACATCAGGTTTTGGTGTTGTTTTTGTTGTTTTGTTGGCGGTGGTGTTTTTGTTTTTTTTTAACTTTACAAATAACGTTGACTTGAACTATGCTAGCGGCAAGTTGCACTGATCCACACACACACACACACACACACACACACACACACACACACACGCACGCACGCACACACACACACACAGAGAACAAAATGATCTGGCTCAACTTCATTCTAACCTCCCAACACACAGCTCTTCACACACACACACACACACACACACACACACACAGAGAACAAAATCATCCGGCTGTACTTCATTCTAACCATTGTAAAACCATATCACAACATAGATTCTGCTGGATCGTCGGTCGCAGATATGATTATTGCTGAGTGAGCAAGAAGTATTCAGCGGATGCGTCCATCTTTGGATCTCTCGCACAGCTATTCGATCTTTCTGTGTTCCGTACTAGTTTTACTTGAACACATGGAACGAAATGCACTACGTAGCCTAGGTACAGCAGTGAAAGCCAAACTAGATCTTTCGTTCGTTCTCCGGAACTTTGAAAATACTTTGTTTTCGATAGGCCTAACACACATGCGAAATGTATGGGGGAGACCACCTGTCAGTCGCTGACATCTTCGTTTTTGTTTATTTTGTTAAAATGTTTTACGGCGGCCGCTAGTGTAGGGTTGGGTCAAACAAACAGAGACTTTTTACAAGCATGCGGATTCTATACTAAATTTACGGCCAGTCACACGTCGTGGATGCGGCGATTTTGGGTTTCACGTGTGATGCTGTGTGTTAGGTTTGGGAGAAAACATAATCATGGCCGGCTCCAACTTCGATACCGATCTTGGCTCCAACTTCGATATCGTAGGCATACCTACCTCTTTTTTTCCAGGGGGAATCTGAAGAAAGGTTTTCCCGTTCCTGGTGTCCACTTCTGATAGCAATTCGGCGCAGCACACCACTGCAGGCCCGAATTTTTCGGTGGTTTCTGGCTTTCTGCCATACTGTCATTACTGCGTAGATCTGCGGGATGCGCGCTAATGCGCGCAGACAACTCTTACGCGTTGTCCCCCAAAGGGAGGTAAGTGAACTATCTTTATGTTTCCAAGATCTTTGCTTAAATCCTTAACGAATGTCCTTGAAGTAAAAACGAGATAATTATATTAAAAACTCAAGACACACCGTTAACAATAATTTATTTCGCTAAAACTTTACAAGTGACTTCTCTTCATGGCAGATTTCCATCCAGGGGACATATTTGCACATAATTTTATAAATTCACTATTGCCGCATAGGGTGCTATGTATTTAAAACGGGCGTGCCGGCGCCAGCATTGCATGCATACTTGATTGAATACTGAAATTTAAAAACACTAACATGAAATTACATTCTATGGATAAAACGAATACCGGCAGTGGAATTCCTCAATGTGGTGGTCCAGTCCAGTCATCCATGGTAAAGGTCAGTTTGTTTCACGTGGATACAAGTTCGGGGGTGGGGGTGGGGGTGGGGGGGGGGAGAACCGGCAACGCACTTTGCCGCATACTGGTTTACACTCACGGAGTTTAAAATCATGGAGCTGTATAAGTGTATTTCCCGGAAATAGAGGTGCATGGTTAAAATTGTCGTGCCAAATGTCCAATACGTGTGTGTGTGTGTGTGTGTGTGTGTGTGTGTGTGAGAGAGAGAGAGAGAGGGGGGGGGGGGGGGTACGCGAAGCAGAATCAGCTCCAAGTCCCGACTCCAGGCCGATTTTCCAACCTGTGAGTCGGTCTCTGATCCACGACCAGTTCCATGCGTGTTGGACTTGATAGCAGAAGTCCGCTCTGCTGGAGTAGACACTGAACCAAAGCCAAAGGCACATCTTGAGAACAACAGGAAGCTTCGAGTAATCCTGAGAAATGCGAGAGAAGTTACATTATGGAAGACTGCTATTCAAAATTACGTCAAAGCACATGATACGTATCATGTATGTGATGAGATCGGCAGCAGCCGACATGCATCGTCAGTCCTCTAAGGTACAATACTACACGATTTTGGTGTCACGTTGGTCACTTTTTGAAATAACCGGTAATACATTCTAATAGTATGCATGTGACCTTTCTGTTGTTACGGTGAAAAAGTGCATTACTGCACACACACACACACACACACACACACACGTGTACCGCACTCTCTCCCCATGTTACGTTACGTGCATGTCTCTCTGTCTGTCTCCGTATAGAGTCCACCCCCCCCCCCCCCCCATCCTATGAGTCGTCTCTTAACATGAACAAATAGCACAAGACGACTCATTTCGTGGTGGAGGGTCACATGTTACCATAATCATCTCAGAAAAAAAAAAAAATGAAATCTGTTACCGTGAAAACTTCACTGAGAGTTTTGAATTTAAAAAAAAAGAAATGAAAAAAAAAAAAGAGTAACACTAACACACACCAAACCCACAACAAATTTTGATCTAATAACCCACACTCAACTAGTAAGAATCAAGAAAATTAGTTTTCAAGTTTTCCGCATAAATGTAAAGGATATTTATTAGTGTAAACTACAACAGCAATAATAATAAAATAATAATAATAGAAGAGGACACACTAGACTATTTCTCATAATTTTAGAATATAAAACCAGAGTATTGTAGGAACTGAAAAAAAAAAAAAAACACTTCTGTGTGTCGTAAGACTTAGAAATAGTGGACAAAAAGTTTTAAGAGTTTATCAAGCTGTGTGAAGTTGAAACGTGGCTGATGTGACAGGTTGATACACAAACTGACACTAGATTTTAGTACACGTAGCAGTTTTAGTAGTACGTGTGGTTTATCTTTCCAGAAGCATGTTTTTGGATGATTCTGTTTCCATCAGCAGCAAGACAGTGTACTGCACAAGGCTTTATACCACTCTTGCCACTCTTAAGCGCACGGTTACACGACTGCCAGTCTGCATGTTGCCGTACTCGGCTGCCTGCTGGCGGGCAAGTGTTCCGCGGCACACGCAGCCTGCGGCGTTGCAAGGTTTGGGCAGTGATTGGTCAGTTGGCTGTGCAAGCTGGCTGCCAGGAAAAATAGAACGGCTTTCTATTCCCGCGCCAGCACCGGCAAGGGGGATTTGCCAGCTGGCCGCCAGCGATTTAATTAGGGTTGCCAGCGTTGCCAGCCCTGCAAGTACCAATCCTGGCAACGTGTAGCAGCGGCCCTTATATGTCATGGTTTAAAAATCCATAATGCTGTTCAAACATAACGGACGTGTGTGGTCTTCCTAGCTGTACGCACTGCTCCTGTCTGTATAATGAGTCTTATCTGCTACACATGCTAAGTGAGAAGGGTATTATGGAATGGTACGCAGTTGATTAACACTTTCGGTACTGTGTTTACATTCCTGGAGTTGAATAAAGTAGAAGAGAAGGGGAAAAAGGGCATTATGAAAAATTCATAGAATACGCGACGCTCCCCGAGATGGGGGTACACAGCGGGAACTTCGGATGCCAAAATGGCACCCTACAGAGAGAGAGAGAGAGAGAGAGAGAGAGAGTAAACAATAACCACTTATGGCAGCTTGATACGCTAAGCCTTGCTATTGACAACTGTTTAACTCGCCCTATTTTGGTGCACTTTCACTATAAACATAGGCATCTGCAACATAACTGATATACGGCCACGGCGTTTACTCGTGCAAGCCGGACACTAGGTGAGTGCCAGTGGTGTAGGGTCCTTTACAAGTGCAAATACGGTACTGCATTGAATTAGATTGCTACATTGTTTGCTACATTTTGGGCAGCCCCCAGACGTCCACCACATTGTAAACGGATGTGATGGCCTGCCCGCAAACCTCCAGCCGGTCTGGGACCCGAGAGACAGATACTCACTGAAGACGGTAGACTTCCTCAGGCCACACCAAGCCCTAGGTGATAGGCCAATGAGAACCCTGGCCGACGCGATCGTCAGATCAGATCTGACAAAATGGTTCTAATACCAAAGAGCGAGGGGACACCCCGGCTATGATCTAAAGGCAAAAGTACGGATGACAGAACAGACTGAGGCACTGAAAAACAAACTCAGACCAGGCTTCTGAAAGCCAAGCAGAGATCCTCTGACGTTGCCCAAAGCTAAGCAAATCAGCCCACACTCACCCCAAAGACACTTGCCCAGCCAAGCAGCCAAAGACACACGCCAGGAACAACTTGTCCTTAAGGGCCAAAGCCATAGGACGTAAAGCAAGCTAATGATGATGATTGCTACATTTCCCGCTACATTGTTTGTTACATTTCCCGCGCAGGGAGGTGTTATTATCTAGCACGGACTCCACTGTCAGTGCACAGATAGTAGCTATTATTTAACGATAGTGCTACCACAGACGTGGTATAAATAATTTTCCAAATTCGGTGCCCCCGATTACGTAAAATGCGCCACACTCTTTTGCTGATTTCGACCGAAAAACTGCTCGTCAAAACTCGCAGTTTTTCGGTCGAAATCAACAAAAGAGTGTGGTTCCGTACTCGGGGGCACCTCATTGTGAAAACTCTATTAAAATACTCCATGGCCCAAAAGAAGGAAAATATGTAGCATTTGCCTTGCATATATGCCTTATACTAGGGTGTCTAGGGGCATCGACCCTCAAGAATCAGGCTGGGGAATTGCTGAGGACAAAAAAAGACTGAAACCTAGGCCAAGATGAAGGGGCAGCACCCTGTTCGGGGACCACAGGGGCGATGCCCCACTTCAGAAAAACAAATTTTAGCGTTTTTTCAAAGCATCTAGTAGCCTCTCCTGGCACCCCGATGTGAAACACTGCTGTGATACTGACATGAAACAATTATTCAAATTCAAAAATATTTTATTATCTGTTCTAAGATACAGTTTTACTACAGTAGAACCTCTTTTGGGTGGCCACCCCTTTGGGAGACCACCTGCCTGTGCAGACCAATGTTACAATGATGCTGGGTTGCACTTCTTCACCGTCTGAAGCTTCTTTTGGGTGACCACCTCTCTTTTAAGACCACTCTTGTCTGGCCAGAGGGGTGGTCGCCCAAAAGAAGTTGTACTGTATTATAAGTTAGAAAGTTCTATATGGCATTACATGCATCTTGACACAATGTGACTGTGTGTGCAACCCTTCTCCTCCTTCCTTTTCTTGGCTGAAACTTTGATTTTTTTTTTTTTTTTTTGGCTGAAAGGATAGGAAATTTGGTAGAAAATTCCCCAGTCTGAAGATTTTTATTTTTTTTTTTTGTTTTTTGTTTTTGTAAAGACTAAAATTTGTGCTATTTGGTGAATTTTTGGCATGATTTTAAGTGCTTCACAGGAGGAAACACTTTTTTGTTTGGCGATAAACTTCCAGAATTAGACCAAAGTCTGTGGAATTTGGTGCATTTTGGTAAGACTTTGTGTGCATCACAGAAGGAAACACACTTGGGGGGGGGGGGGGGGGGGACAGGAACAATTTTGGCTAAAGGTGGAAATCCGCCAAAACGTGGAACATTTAAAGCCCTGATTGTACATGTACCACTGTCTCCTCTGTGTGTGTGTGTGTGTGTGTGTGCACGCACGTGGTACAAAAGGGTTTATTGGTGTGTGTGTGTGTGTGTGTGTGTGTGTGTGTGTGTAGCTTAGAGAACTGTCTATACTGCGAACCACAGATAAAACATAATTTCATTGGACAGACTTCATGTTTAAAATACGCAAACTCACTGGTTGGTAATAAAACGCAGTTTTGAAGACAGTGTGATAATACTTACTTTGCTAGGTTAGTATGAGCAACACGTTCACGTACAGATATTCAGTGCAGACAGGTGCTTGTAAACTGTACACAATGGTTAGGTACACAAGAAAAACAACAAAAGAAAGAACTAAAATTCGAAGTGTACCGAACACCTGCAAATCACTGAAATTTCTTACCTACAGAGCTGAAGTGGACTGTCTGTGTGACAGAGAAAAAAGATATGTGTGATTTTGGAGAAAAAGAAAAAAAGATTGGTGAAACATCAGCCTGTATGTAGCCTTACTGGAATAAAGAGAGAACAGTTTATTCATACTTATTTTCTTTTGTTGTAAACAGTTGACGTTATTAACATTATCCTGTGCACAAGTGATTCTGTTGAACTGAGCGTGTTGAAGTAAGTGCCCTCTATGCCTTGCAAGCAACAAAACACAAGAAGTACGACTGTTCAAACATAGTCCAATTTATTCATTACACAGCTTCAAGAATGGGGGAAGCATGCATTACATGCGTGCACCCTTATCACCATTCATGTATTTCGCTTCTTTCTTTTTTTAAATTTTAATTTCTTACCGAGTTCTGTACATTTACATAATCACCTGCAACACTGAGAATACTTTTCATACTGCGGCAGAGAGCCAACATGCAAACAAAACTGAACGTCAAACTTCAGAGGAGGAAACTGATAATCCGCTACCTGCAGATTCAATACTAGCACACCTACCCTACCCAATTCAAGCAACACCTTCCACACTTTACCAGAACATTAAATTAGATTCACGCTCTATGTTCCTCAGACACTACAAGCACAAAGAAAAGGGGAGGTTGACAACAGATAAAAAAAAAAATTATGGTTTTCAACATTATGTCTGAACTGAAATGGTGTAAAAAATGTAATGAATATCAACAGCACAGTGTTGCACTTTAGGGGTGGGGTGGGGGTGGGTGTTTGGGAGTTTAACATCCTTTTCCACCACATAAGGGTGATATCAAAGACGGTGCACTTTAGGGAAAGACCGTCTTGTGTTAATGGATCTTAAACAGTAAACACCATCTACAGCACACAGACATATCAAGAAAACAGAAAGAAAGACTGAAATGCTTGTAAATCATCATTCTGTGACTTGCTCCCTACTAAATCCGATCAACTTCAAAAAGCACACCCGTTTTTTTCTATGCAGTAAGTATACATTCAAACGTCTCACTTTGTATGTTCCTTGTACTGATCATGTGTTGTATCCATTCAGTTTCATACCAGCTGTCCTTTCATAATGTTACATGGCGGTGGCCTTTCCACCCAGAGCCAGCAAAACAAAACAAGGAAGCGTTTGATTCACAGTGAACCGACGCAAGCACTTTTTTGTGGATCTATGGCAACTAGTCATCAGCAAACAGCTCTCTATCTCTCTCTCTCTCTCACACACACACACACACACACACACACACACACACACACACACTTTTAGTACTGACGGCAGACAATCTATAGCTTTATAACAAACAAATGTCGAATTACTCGCTCCAGCACACTGTTACCACAGAAAACTACTCTTACTCTTGAAGAATACCTCTTCGATCTCCCAACAGCATCATAATATCAACACACTCGGTGAAGACATAAATGAGAGATCAATTCAGTTGCAAATGGTTCTTACACTACTAGCATTATACTACAACTCAAATACCGTCATATTCCCAGAATCAAAATTTCTCTCTGTTCCTACCACACTGAAGGGGATACGTATCTGTACAAATTAAATCGAACAACTGGTATTCATGGGACACCTAAACTGTTCAATCTGCTTTATAAGTTCCTTCAAATGGCGGATATGACAGGTTAAAGTCACAAACAATTGTTATCAGAAACAATGATGTCTGCAAGACACGAAACCTAAAAAGAGAAAGCTAGAGAACTCAGGGAAGGAAGAGATTTGTGTTGCCAGCGTAAGAGATCTGAGAAGAACTCATAATTATTGAAAATATATACCAGATGGGTTTCAGTAACTTCATTTAAAGTACACATCTGAAAATAGTCCTTTAAGTATCATCAAATCAAAGTCAGCACAAAATGAGAAAAATAAGGTCACTGATGGCAATCATATAAGCTCTTAATTTCACAAATGCTATTGGATTTTCAAACTAATGCATACTGGCCGCTGAATCTTGTGTCTTTGTTATTGTATCCTTTTTTACATCACTTGATTTATGGATCATCTTCTTGCGCCCTCCCTCCCTTATTATCAGAACTTACACAAATTTTCTGTTATTGAAGGGGTCCCAATGAATTCCAGACAAAAGAAATGGTTAAGTTTTACAAATCAAAGAATCTCTGAAAAACTCAAAAGAAGTTTTGTTTTATCGGCGTTTATTGGGGGACTTTTGGTCCTTGACATCCCTGCGGAAAGAAAACTCACATTTTAACTTCATCTGCGGATATCTTGCGATCAAATTATGACGTATTCATGCCATACAAAGAATGCGAAGCTCTGACTTGACAAAGTTTCTCAGTGTGAGCAAGATAATTTGCTCACAGACATTTACACATCGCTACATACACCGCGGGGCAAGCTACAATGAAGGGGCGAGCAACCTGAGTCAGTTTACAGTAACTTTGCAACGTTGCTGCAGTTATGTAAGACTGATAAATTTCGCTAAAGAATTTCACGCCAACTGAATGAGAATCTGTTTTGTCTGTTATCTGTTGAAAATCTTCAGTCCATGAATGTCAGACATGGGGTCTTCAACACGCAGCGTAGTACTGTCATATGTTGCAAACGGCAGTGCAGCAGAGTGCAAACATGTTTATTGTGTCCTATCACACACAGTCATACAGCAAACAGACGGGACCTGGCAGAGACAGAGTGATAAATAACATTTAACATACCTCCATCTACAACATCGCTTCACCTGTACGTCTGAAACATTATGGACAGTTCAGACAGAGACGGAAGCAACGTGAAGATATGCACACTCTAACGTTATCTACAGCAGTGTTTAGAAAGTATTGTACACATTGTGATGTGTCTGATGGGAGCATCATGAATATTCATATTTACAAGGGCAACTCAAACTTGACGTCAACTGCTGCTTCGCGGGCCAGATCTACGATTGTTGAAAGCTTGACCACCTGTAAAAAAGAAAAGAAAAGAAATAAATTGTTTAATATAAGACAGGCTGGAGAATTGCTGACGAAAAAATAAAAAGAAACCCAGGACAAGGTGCAGGAGGAGCACCCTGAAAGGCGGACATGGGGGTGGGCACAGAGAATCTGATCTCTGTCTAAGTCGGCATAGATTTTAGGATGCCCTTGCAGATGGGACAGCTGAACATACGCCCCCCCCCCCCCCCCCCCCCCCCCCCCCCCCCCCCCCCCCCCCCCCCCCCCCCCCCCCCTCCCTACAGAACATGTAACCCAAGAGGGAATTATAGTTTATGGCATTAGTGCCCTCTCCTGGTACCCGACAGTAAAATACTGCCTTGATACTGACATGCAAGTCTTCAGAAACTTCTTTGGCTGAAACTTCAGTTTTGTTTAACCTTTACGCATCGGGACGCGAACCGGCTCGCGTCACTCTCAACAGCCGTAGGCACCGAGCCGCGAACCGATTCGCGTCATCCTAAACGGCCAGCAGCTGCATGCACGTCAGCAGGGAAGTAGGTCACTGGCCAAGCTCGCGATGTCAAAGAGTTAACTGAACGGATAGGAAATTTGGCTGAAATCTGCCAAATGACTGAGAATTCCCTAGCCTGATATGAACAAAACATCTAAGTAGACAGGAAGGAAAACCTGCTGTACAAGGAAGGCACGATCATAACAGATATGGCGAAAAGCGTTACAGGTGAAGAATCAGTAAACAGCAAACTCACAACGTGGAGAGAAAACTTTCACATCTTCCCTTAAACTGACTAACTACAACATTCTTATCTAGCCTGTTATATTTCTTCTACTCCACAGCCCCTCCCATTTGCAGGGCGTCAAGTGGGAAAGGCTTCCCAATCCAGTAAATCACTTTGAAGCTGAACCCCCAATGGGGGTGAGGGGGGGGGGGGGTGTGAACGCACGAAATACTCTGTCTTGATGATTAGTTCAGTTTTTAATTTGATACAACGTTGTTCACACTTTGCACGATCAGTCGAACATTCAAATTCTACGACTGTTGTTATACTACTGGAGTGCTCAGTGTGGTTGCTGCATCATCAAGTACACTAGCTTCTTCCGCCTCAGTGCCAGCATAAGCGGTGTGACGACTGATACAGCTCAGAACGAACTGTGAGCATAACAATGGCAGCATCAGCCCCTTTGACCACTGGGCCAAACCCACTAAGGTCAGCTACAACAGCAATAGTTCACAATTTTCACAACCATTTCCCCACAATTTCAAACAATTCGCTGCTACGGCAAAAGCGATAAAGGCGAGCACCAACTGGCTTACAGGCTATACTGATGAGGAAACCAAAACTGCAGTGTTCAAAGGTGTCAACACTCACCATCTGTGCGGCCTCATCCAGGTTATCACAAGCCAGAATCTTCATGTCGCTGGTGGCAATGATGGCCTTGGCGTCATCCACACGGGTACCTACACACACAACAAGGAATGTATTTTGTGAGATGGCAGGTTGATGACTGACAGTATAGAGCCTATAAACTGAGTAATATGTGTGGATGTGTTGTTGTTTTATTAAAGCTTGTGCATATATGTGTTTTGTGTTTTTTGCTGTTGTTTTGTGTGTGTGTGTGTGTGTGTGTGTGTGTGTGTGTGGGTGGGTGGGTGGGGGGGGGGCTGTTATAAACATGCATTATTTCTTAAACTTTAACCCTTTCCCGACGGGCTACGAGTATACTCGTAACAGCCATGCAGCAACCAGCTCCGGGTTACGAGTATACTCGTAATGACAACGAGCAGTCCAAATCGTGTCCTGATCCAGCTTTTAAGCATTCAAAACCAGGTTTATGGTGTTGTTTCCCTTCCTATGAGACCACTTCCTGCGTCTGAGTCTTCGATGGTGGTTTTCGCTCGAATTTTGAACAACAAATGGCACGAAAGCGACTCCTCATGCGCGCTGAATTTTCACACGAACTTGCGCTCAATAGCTATAGTGCTAGCGACCTAGAGTCAGACTCCGTTAATGTTGATTTTGTGCGTGAAAGTGACGAATCTTCGCCTGAAAGTGAAGTAGAAGCCTTCCAAGTGGCTGGCCCGAGCCATGCCGATCGTGGTAGTGCCAGAACTCGAAATAATGGAGAAGAAGTTCGCCGCCAAGCCGTAACCACAACAAGAAATTACAGTAAGCAGGCTGGGGAATTCCTGAGAAAAAAAAAAGACTGAAACCCAGGCCGGGGTCCAGGGGCCGCCAAGGCCCCGGCGGGGTGCAGGGGCAGCGCCCTGCTGGGGGGCCCAGGGGGGCAAAGCCCCCCGGAAGAAAACGAATTTCAGTACTTTCACAGGCAATTTGTGACCTCTCCTGGCACCTAAAAGTGCTATTATTAGCATGACATATACACCTGGATTGCTTCTGTTTGTCACACTTTATCCTTGCCTATGCTGCTGACCTTGTAAACCTATTTGCTAAATTTTTCTAAAACTTTTCACAAGGCACTGAACAATGCTCATTTAAATGCACATCTGCAGGCCTTTCCTGTCACCTTATAGTGAATAGTTCAGAACTGAAGAAAAACACAACTACCATAACAGTCAAATTAGCCATTAAAATTCAAATGAGGACTGAATGCAGTAGAATATTTTCACTGGGGTGGCACATTTGTTTTTTCTCAAGACCCTGTGTGTCTTGCCATTCACTTCCATTTCAATCAACCAAAAAATAATTGACTTCTTGTTTAAATGGAGGAAAAAGTTTTGAAAGCCAAATCAACTGTCCACAACACTTAATCTGCACAGTTCCTTCTGTGTAGGAGGGCAAACATTTCACTAGAATGAAACCCACATTACCCCTACAAGTCAGACAGACTACACTCTGTGTACTCTGACCAGTTCCACTTAACGATGTAAGTCACAGTCACTTCAAATCAGAGGAGAATTATTCCGAAAACTTGTGGCTAGAAATTTCGAAGCATATTGCACATGCTGGTGCTCCCCTGATTTCAGCCTCTCTGAGAAAGTAGATGGACACAAAATACATGTAGATACCAACCCCATTTGTCATTTTTTATCACCCCTTCCTAGACAGTATCTTGTCTTTCATCGTCGTTATTATCATGAATCGAGTCGTAAGCATATATACTTGTACTGGGCTCGCTCGTTGCTTCGCAGTTCTTCAACGAAATGGGGAATTACTGCGGTCTTTATTCTGCGGATGTGTTCGCCAACCCGTTCCGTTTCGCCGTCTGCATCGGTCACCCACCTATCTGTCCACGCTCATAGCCAACGATTCTTCTTGCATTCGTCCTCTAAAGCTTGCCGACGCGCAAAAATGTTCCCTAACGACGGCATCGCCAAGTGCAGTGGCATTGTAAAACATGGCTGACGAAAGCGCCAGCTGTCCATCTCCGCCGTAGACGCAAACCTATACAAAAGGAACGCGCGAGTGGTGTGATTTGGCGCCGGAGAATAAAAGCGGAAGTGACGCTAGGCAGGCCATGGCCGCGCAACATGGCTGCGAAATTGACTCCACGGTGGCACAGCGGTCGGCTCCGTCTTCACTTTCCTCCGATTTTTTTTTTTTTCCCGTTTTTTTTTTTTTTTTTGGCGGAAACTTCGATTTTTTTGGCGGAGAGGGTCGGAAGTTTGGCGGAGGACCGCCAATTGGCGGACAGTTCCCCAGCCTGAGTAAGCTTCAGTAGGGTCTTACCTGTTCAAAACCCAAGTTTCATGAAAATTGCCCCTCAAATAAAAAAGTTATGCCCGTTCAAATAACACAACCCAAACTTCTGTTTTCATCACGGCAGCCATAGGCAGCAGGTGTACACTGCACTGTGGCTGTGTTAGGCAGAAAAGGGTTAACCCTGGTCTGGCTGAACTGATTTGTCTCATGCTGAAAAAGCCACAGACATAGTCCGGAATATTTCCAAAGTTAAAATATTAGAGGTTTTCTGTTGACACGCAGAAGGCAAAGAGACTACAAGCCTACAAGCCCTAGCATATTATATACTCAGTTTACACTACAGTCTTTTTTAAACTTTGGGGGGGGGGGGGGGGAGGGGAGACAAAAACACCTAGCATGATAGGTACTCTTAAAAATGCAGCTATCCAATCACAGAAGACAAACAACATAGGAAAACCTGCAGGCATCACAGGGCTCCCTAAAAGCTACAGACCTAAAGGGTCCACTGACCCCCAGTTCAAAATTTTAGGGGGTCTTTGTACCTCCACTTTCAATTTTTAAAGGGTCAGAATCATTTCTCAAGTTTTTAGTGCATGGAATTATATGCAGTCGTTAAACAGAACCACACACAGAACTGAACTGAACGCGGCCATGGCAAGGGAGAACACTCACTCGATCACAACAAGCCTATAGGCGTACGCACGGTAGTGCAGAGGTAGTGCGTCAAGCTAAGCACAGATCGCGTTCATAATGCTTCAATGTACCCCCTCGATTTTTTTTTAGGACGTAAATTTTCAGTTCAGTGCGTAAATTACGCACAGATGCACAGTTTAGGGAGCCCTGCATCATCCCAAACGCAATATATACCTTGTAATCTGACAACAATAGGGATTTTCATCTTGAGTTCAGAAGCTGCTGCCACGATGCCTTGGGCGATGATGTCACACCGCATAATGCCACCAAAAATATTCACAAGGATAGCATTTACCTGCGGGGGAAAGAAAACAATAGTACAGACATAAAGTACAAGTATGTGTAATATGATGAAGGTTCCCATTTGACCTGTTGCAAAATGAAAGGTGAGAAAATGATACAGTCCTCAGAAAGAGAGAGAGAGAGAGAGAGCAACTGAGATGTTAATTCAGCAATAGAGCTGATGCGCAGTACTATCTAATGAGCTATCCTTTCTATTCTATTAACACCTAAATACATAAAGGAAATTCAAATTATACATACCGACAAATGAAGTTGGAACAGTACACAGAACAAGACAATACAAATGCACAAGACAGACAGACAGACACTCGGACAGAGACAGCTGGACAAACAAATGAAGGTACAGTAGAAGCTCTTTTGGGTGACCATCCCTTTGAGAGACCACCTGCCTGTATAGATCAATGTTATAATGATACTGGGTTGCACTTCTTCACTGTCTGAGGCTTCTGTCGGGTGGCCACCTCTCTTTTAAGACCATGTTTATCCGACAAAAGGAGTGGCCGCCCAAGAGAGGTTTTACTGTACTTAATATGCTCACCCTAGAATCGGAGGTAATAAGACGGAAGGCCTCGGTAACTTGCTGAGCGGTGGCCCCTCCCCCTACATCAAGAAAATTGGCAGGAGTGCCTCCGTGCAGCTTGATAATGTCCATGGTTGCCATAGCGAGACCTGCTCCGTTCACTGCAACAGGATGAACATGCAACATGTCAATTCAATGTTTCGGCAGTACCTGCAAGCCCAGGCTATACAAAGAAATTCAGGTTAAACATCCTTTCCCACCACAAAAGACACAAAAACAACAACCAAAAAATCCACAAAAACATGCAATATGGATGGCCTGTGCCTACGGGGCGGTCATTAGTCTTGTGGTTAAGAGACTTGACACCAATGCGAGAGGTCAGGGGTTCGAGTCTCACTCGGGGCAAGAATTTTTCCTTCTCGTATATGGCACCGTTCATTCGAGTCCATCGTCGGGGGTTCTCTCCAGCTACTCTGGCTTCCTCCCCCTCTGCTTTGGAAATGTTCAGCCCACAAAATTTGAAAAACAAATGCAATTCTAAATTCCGAAATTTAAATAGCTGAGCTGACCCTTCGCACCACGTGATTGTAATTCGTTTATGTCCAGTGTGTGAGAGAATGCGTGTGATACACGTGAGCGTGCGTGTTGGGTTCAGTTCGCAGCGCTTTGAGCCGATTCATCAAATTGGGTAAAATGCCTATACAATACTCATTATTATTATTATGACGATCGGAAGTGGTAAGGAGTCTGAGACGCACACTACATGAGCAAAGCTTTGGTCATTATACCATAGACCGCCTGCAGAGCAGAGGCACGCAAAGTGGCAGCCGCTGACGTCCACCTATAAAAGGCAAGACAGCTTAACAGCTTACCGCAGTCCGGTCCTGAAACTGAATTGACCCTAAAAATCGGAATGCAAGGAACGCCGAAAAAACTGACAAGCAGGGGGGGGGGGGGGGGGGGGGGGGGGGGGGGGGGGGGGGGTGAGACAGCTTACCGCAGTTTGGGGGGGGGGGGGGGTGAGACAGCTTACCGCAGTCCTGAAACTGACCCTCAAAATCGGAATGCAAAAAAATTGACATGGGGGGGGGGGGGGGGGGGAAGACAGCTTACGCAGTCTTGAAACTGAATTCACCCTCAAAATCGGAATACAAGGAACGCCACAAAAAATTGACAAGCGGAAGGGGGGGGGGGGGGGGGGGGGGGGGGGGGGGGGGGGGGGGGGGGGGGGGGGGGGGGGGGGGGTTACAGGTTTTGAAACTCGGCTCACGGCAAACAAATCTAGCTACCGCAAACTACGTAGCCGCCTGCACGCACCACCTCTTTCTTTTTCACAATTTTGCAGTTAAAAGTGTTTCTACTTCAAGAGGAGGCCATTGCAACTTGTACTCCGCCAAAGACGGTCTCGCGAAAGTTCCACCTAACGACAAATCGGAATTCCCACCCAAAAAACATACGATTTTCTGCCAAATCGGAAATCTGGGTTTATGTGAAATTTGAAATCGGAAATCCGATCTGAATCGGGAATCTGCCACCCTGCAAATCGGAATTCCCCCCCAAAACACGTACGATTTTCTGCCAAATCGGAAATCTGGATTCAGGTGAAATTTCAAATCGGAAATCCGATCTGCATCGGAACTCTGCCCCCCCCTGCACACAGGTGTGCATATTTGTACGCACAAAACTCTGAAGTTGACGCACAAATCTAAGAACAGCGCATCACAGGGGATGCATGTTGTTGGTCCCATGGTATTTTTCCAGCACTCTTCCGGACTGGCTTCAGCACTCTGGGACACTTGCTGTCCGATAATAATGCTCTGTTTGGTAAGCGTGTGGGTTCCTTGCCTTGCCAATTTGCTATGGCTGACACGCTACAATTCACATACATCTCTCCTACTTGAATACATGTACTTCTGTAAACATGCCACGACAACAAATGGTTTTGACTTTCAGACTTTTTTAAACCAAAAGACGATGGACCTACAAAATTTACAAAAGGACCCTCAAATATATATGTAGAGAGGGTCCCAGGGACCCTTGTATTTTCGAATCACAGAAAACACTGTAAAGTCAGCACAAATTTCTGGCCTCTTTACTGGGCTTTAAACAACTGAGCATACATATAATTTCCCTTCTCTAGGTATCGGTTTTGGACTTTTGCGTACCTAAACAGCCGATGTTGCCATCAAGCCCAATGTAATTCAGGTCAGCCTCAGCAGCCCTCTTGTCGCGGTCATCCTCCTGGGACCAATCGCGCAGGTTAAAAATCTCCTTCTGGCGGTAGGCTGCGTTGTCGTCAAAGCTGATCTTGGCATCCATACAGTACACTGTCAGGGGACACAGAAAAATTCAGAAAGAAAACAATCGAAAAAAAATTTGAAAAGAGTTTTCACTTGTTTACAGTTCAAGAAATGTACACTTGCGCTACAGCATGCATAAAGAAATTAAAAATGCAGCTTATTTCACATGAATTATAATTTTTCTCGTGGATGGGCGTTTTGGGGTTTAATGATTTCTGTCCGCTGCCAAGGGCAACTAAAAAAAATTTAAAAAATGGAGGCACTGGATAAAGGCCTTGTACAAACTTTGGTTCTGTTAAAAAAAAAAGGAAAAAAAAAAAAAAGGAAAAAGGAGGCACTGGATAAAGGCCTTGCACAAACTTTGGCTCTGTTAGAATTTACATCCTCAACCTTCCAGTCTTGAGAATGATGTTCAATGTAAACTGTCGTGTTTATAGATATATAAATTATTTATATGTAACATATGAATATATCATAACTGTCTATGTGTATCATTTGTCTGTGTATTGTATGTAAATATGTCTTGTATAAAATGCCACAAAGAAGAATAAAACAAACAAACAAACAAACTAAAAAAACTGTCATGTTTTTCAAACATGAAGAGATCAGTTAGTTTAGTGCATCAGGATTCTTCTCCTTCTTCTATGTTCGATGTCTGGCCGTGCTTTATATCCTTAGTCCAGTAGCTGCCAGGAAGTTCATCAGCAGGTTGGAGGGTGGGCGGGTGGGGGGGGGGGGGGAGGGAAGGGGGGAATGGGGAGGTGGGGGGGGGGGGGGGGGTAATAAACCACTGTGATGTGAACGTGTGTAGAAGTGTTATGTGCTCATAGTCTCACCTTCACCATGTTTATCCTCAGACATGGGGTTGATCTCTACCATTGTGGCATCGTACTTCAAGAATATATCATTGTACAGCTTCACTATGTAGTCTGCGGCCTGCACACAAAGGATCGAACACTTCAACTTTTTCCTACATGTACTAAGTAAGTTACGACAGAGCCTAAACTATCTTGCAATGCCAAGGTAAGGAAAGTATACAAATGGAAGCTGAAGAAATGCATTACATAATCACATAAAATAATAATAATGAACATTATTTTTATAGAGCGCTGCTCTCCAAATTCCAAGGACTTGCTGCGCTTAAAGCGCTCTCACACACACACACACACACTTGAAACTAAAACAAAAGCAAGCAGCCTGGGACAGAATGGCATCTCACCCTACCACACAACTAATTAAACAGGAAGATGCTGGAGGCAGAGAGCTTGATGGATGAGAAATCGCCATTCTGCTGATGGCAGTGTTCCCTGCGATTCGAAAACACAAGGGTCCTTGACTCGCTTGAGACCCCCTCTACATATTTTCAAGGGTCCTTTCGAAAATTCTGAGGGTCCATGGTCTTTTGGTATAAAAAGTCTGAAAGTCAAAATCAGTTTTTGTTGTTGTTTACAAAAGTATTCAAGCAGGAGAGATGTATGTGAATTGTAGCGTGTCTGCCATGGTGAATCGGCAAGGCGGGGAATCCGCACGCTCACCAGACAGAGCATTTAATTACGATTGGACAAAATGTGTCCAAGAGTGCTTACACCAATTATATTTTGTCCGTTATCGCCTCTTGTTCATCGAGTTTCCAGGCAAAATACTGTTTGTCACAGCCAGACCAAAAACCTATGTCTCCTGTGACGCGCTGTTCTCAAATTTGTGTGTCAATTTAACCTTCCGGCTACGTCGTGGGTAAAAAGTTGCACACACATTGCTAAAAATGAACGTATCTCGGTCAATATTTATGTCACACCTTTGAAATTTCATGACTTTGTCAATAAATGGTTTGACTATGTTCATGCCAAAAATTGTGTTGTTTAACTTGTAATTAGCAGAGTAATTAAACAATAAATAAGAAAAAGTTGTGAATTGCCTATATAAAAACCATGGGTAATTTGTTTCCCACGATGTAGGACTAGGAATAAGTTGAAATTTACCTTTCTAAAAACCATGGGTAATTTGTTTCCCACGATGTAGGACAGGAATAAGCTACAATCTGCCTATATAAAAACCATGGGTAATTTGTTTCCCACGACGTAGGACTAGGAATAAGTCGAAAATTACCTATGTAAAAACCATGGGTAAGTTGTTTCACATGATGTAGAACTAAGAAGTTTTTTAGCGACGTAGCCGGAAGGTTAAGAGTTCTGTGAGTAATAATAATATGCACACCTGTGCATAATCGGGAACACTGTGACGGGGGTAATGGGGATGAGGATGAAATGCATACACATACAGTATACATGCACACTCCTGTGCACACACACGCACAAACACACGCACGAATACACGCATCTACTAGATCAATGATCCCCACAAAGTTACTCACTTTTCCAATGGACCCTTCACTGAAGCCCATCTCCTTGGCAACGTACAATGCCTGCTCCTTCTGGATGCCACCGATGATATCGACTGGCTCCTTGATGATGGCCGAGGGGTTCTCGGCTGCGACTTCCTCAATGTTGACGCCGCCCTGAGAACTCCCCACTAATACTGGACCCTAATGTTAAAAAAAAAAAAAAAAAAATCAAAACTAAACCCAAGAACAAGCCGTAAGATAATGATTTAACAGGGTCCATACAGGCTCACAGTCTCAAAAATTCATGACTTCGAGGCCAACTCTCCTGTTTTCCATGACACCTTCCTCGCCCTCTTTCACACTGACACACGCGAGGGTAGAAATTATGAGGTTATCCAAGTTATCGCAGTCAGCAAGACCAATGTTCAGAGTTAGTCATTAGCCTTATGGGAAGGCAGTTTGTTGGTATTTTTGGCAATCAGTCCAGTGAGTAATCACCAAGATGACCGTTTCACTGTTGGGCTCAAAATGGCTTCCATAAAATTCCAAAATTCCATGACTTTTCATGAGTCTTGAGATAATTTCATGACTTTCCAGGCCTGGAAAAGCTATTTCCAGGATTCCATGACCTGTACGGACCCTGAATGAAAGTGTACATGAATAAATATAAATCTGTTATTCAAACAAGTCATTGTCAACTGAAATATTGTTGTACCTGAAAAACGACATCAATAAAAAATCATGTTGCAATGTTTTAATGTCCTGAGTGCATGTGTGTGCATGAATGCACAGAAGTGTGTGTGGGTGCACAGACAGAGAAGTTTAAAAGCAGGAACATAGGGAATGGAAGAGGTATGGATGAAAGTGAGGGTTCGCCACTGAATAAGTACAAAGTGGCTATGCATTCAAGCACTGATGAACAAAACAGAAACCACTTCATAAAATAACATAATACATGACACCACATTTCCAAAAGTTATAGCACAAAGGAAGAATGAGACAAAAACAAAACAAAAAAAAACACAACAAAGATTCTGTTTGAGTGCATACCCCAAAACTGCGCTCCATTGTGATAGCAAAGTAGAATTCTCGACGTGAGTATAACCTTTCTGCGATCATGACCTTCTGACAAAGTCTACCCTCCTTGCCTGTCTGTTTGGTGAACAGCTTGTGATTCAGCATTTTCTCCGCGATGTCTTTGGCTTCCTCCGCTCTGAAAACAAAATATAAACAAACCGTAAATAAAAAATAAACAGAGTAACATACAGAGAAAGACAGACGGTAAAGTCAAACAATTATACATGCATAATAACCACAAAGATGCACACTAATTCTGTAACACCCAAAATCTAGTAATCCACCCAGATATAAATGGTTTGCACCTTATGCACCCCTTAATAGTCCCTCCCCCCCCTCCCCCCCCCAAATGAAAGTGCATCCCATGTACAAAGAATACATGTATCCATAGCATCAGATGTTTTCAGACCTAGTGTCCATCCACCTCGCAGAGAGAGTAACCAAATTTTGCTGGGCGAGCTAAATACACATTTCCACTTGTCCAGCTAATGATTATGTTTTTGGTTTTGTCTTTTTACATGTATTTGCTGATGTTGTTTTTGTTTGTTTTACACACACACCCTCCCCCCACCACACACACACACACACAGCCAAAGGGTACCCAACATTCCACCAGCCTGCATCTAAACACGAAGTGTTACTCAGTACAAAATCAACCAAGTTTCTACTGCAATCCCAAAGATGCGGGAAAACTTTTGACTTACGAAAACACCAGCTTGACTCCGCCCTTCAATCCACTGTCCCATGTTCCTTTGCCACGGCCTCCTGCTAGCACCTGGGCCTTGACCACAACATCTGGCACTCCAGACTGTTTACCTGTACACAATATATATAATACAATCAGTTATCGTAAAGAAAGTGCATAATAATAATAATATCAAGTTTTACGTAAGAATTGAGCATTTGAGAAAACCGTTGTTTGAACGAGACGCAAGTATGGATACTATGCGGAATGGAAAGGATCCATGCAGCACAGAATATTTCTCATTACGCATATCAGTGTCATTGACATTGTGCTTTTCAACTGGATTAAAAAAATACAAGACGCGGGTTGTACGATCTCCTGCACTATTCTCTGAGTGGAGTTTTGCCAAAATTCCAACTCGTCCTTATGTGATATCTTTACAGTGACCCATGTAGTCTTGAAAACATGTTCCCATAAAGCATACATGAACTTATAATTCAGAAGGTAGTAACATTTTAAAAAAAAGCAAAACTTGCCTATTTCTTTGGCATGTTGCAGAGCCTCTTTTGCTGAGGCTGCAACCTTGAACCTGGGAACAGCAATCCCTGCGTCCCGGAGCAGGCCCATGCTAAGATGTTCATGTACCGATAAATGGCGTCTCTGTTGTTGTACTGGGGCTGGGGTGAGTGCTGGCACCCCTGCAGCAAGTACCTGCAAAACAGATTTTAAAAATCAGCTGCCTGTGTGTGATAGTACTGGTACCAATAGAAAGAGCTGTTTGCTCCCTTCCTCTCACATTCACAACCATATACATGTATGTGTATGTACATGAGTATTATTTTCTGTTCTACAGTTCTAAATTTACACAGATTTGAAGACCAGCCATAGTCTCTGGTTATGTTAATCCGATGTTATTTAGCTCATACTGGTCCAGGGTGCGGTGCACAGTGTCCTCCAAGGAGTAAATACTTAAAGTGATGTATCCCAGATGGTAATCATTATCACCTGTGAGCTACGAATTGTTTTTGTATTCCATCTATGGACGGTGCGACAGGGGAGCGGTGAGGATCATCCATAGTAAAAGATTCACAATTTCAAATCTTCACCAGAAACGTCAGAATAATATTGGATGAAGTAAACCGCACTTCGAAATAACGTATGGGGGAAACGTATCGCCCAGGCTGTGACCTCGTCAGGTCAGGGCCGCACGGTTCAGTGACCGTCCTAAACATCATTTTTACAAATGACCTTGACAGCAATACGACATACTCGCAGCTCCAAAGGCTAAGCTGACATACACTCCGTGGGTAAACAACTGTAATTCATAATCCTCTGCAGTACTGAAAATGCGTACTATGCATCTTGCGCCTATTACTCAAACTATTTCTACGAGTGTACCACTTGTGACGCCAAGGGAAACGGTGTTTGTCGATCTCTAGGGATGGAAATGGGCACGCGATCCCAAGTTTTCTCGAAAACTGTACAATCAACACACTTGACACTCCGTCAGATTTTCAGCCTACACGAGTGTAATGCAGCTATTATGGTCAAAAGCATCATTTCTCACCCTGGAGCCATGTGCGGACACCAACTTTTCGGCGACCGCACGGCCCGTCCGAAAGATGTGAGACGCCATTTTGTCCTGGAGTTCCGCTACGCTTCCGGAGTAACTTCCCTTTGGCCGTCTGCTGGCTCAAAGTCTTTGACGATAGGAATAAAGGCACACACACACACACACACACACACACACAAAAACACCGGCTGTGGACTTATGCTTGTTTGTTTGCAGCTTCCCACTCAGTAGTTTTGGCATCTTTTTCTTTGAATTTGATTCGGTCTTTGACAAGCTGATAAAAAGCAAAAGTATCAGTGGCACACCTTACCGTGAATCTCATAAAACTGTGAACGGTATGGGGGATTACTTATAACTCTGCTTTGCAGTGCTTTGCTTTGCTTTTCTCTGCGTGTGTGTGTGTGTGTTGAGGGGTGGGTGTTGGGTAGGTTAGCAAGGTCTGAAATTACAGGTTCAGAACTGGATGTGCAGGTTGCGTCCATAGTCAAAACTGGTTGCAAGCGTATGTCTATGCAGGGTGGCGTTTGCAGCAATGCATTTCCTGCAGTACGGCAACCAACAGAAATTTGCCTGTATGGCCAAACTCATAGATACATGCCCTCCAAAAACGATTATATGTACAATAATTAAGCAGCCATACAAATCTTTACACTCCACACACACACACACACACGACACACACACACGACACACACACGACACACACACACACGACACACACACACACACACACCAAGAATTCGCCATTTTGGCAATGTATTTGAATTTGCATCAGTGTGCGCACATGACATGACAAATTGAGTTTCACAGGCAGTCATAATACTGCATATGCAAATACATGATATTTCCAAATGATATAAGGTATAATGCTCTCTCAAGCAGAATGCAGAATGAGAGGATTTCAGTCACAAGACATACAGACATTGGAATTGTAAAATTTCATTTAAAAGACTTCATGCTGTCAAGTGAAATCACAGAAGTCCCTTATTTCACATACTGTTTCTGCTACAAACTTTAAGCAAACGTGTACAAATCCAGTATATCCAGAGTGCAAGATGGTCGGAATAAAACCATACAATTCATCAACAGAGGCATGAAATGATTTTAACTGATAAAACATGTACCCCAAAGTTGTACTATCCACCACTGATACTGCAACCCAGGTGCATATATATTTTTCCAAAGATAATAGAACTTTGGTGCACATTTTATCAATCAGAATAAACATTTTTTTTTTGTCATGATGTATATTGAAGCCTTTTCTGTACTAATTTAAGTTTCAAGATTTTAGGAATTTGAGATCAACCAAGAGAGTTCACTTACCGTGGGTGAATTTAGGCCCATGAAATCATGGTGAGTGGAAAAACGTACCATTGTATAAACAATCTACACAATATGTGGCACAGCTTTGCAAATTCACACACCAAAAGCAACAAGCAAAATGCTGTCAATGAATGCAGCAGGAATTTCATCGCAAACCATACATGTTGTGGAAAATATCATTAGTGAAGGCTAAGCACTGAAAAATTCATGCAGGCCATCACTGACAAGTTGTGTCATTTCCCGTTTCCAAACCCTTGCGCACCACACCCCCACTTCCCTGCCACACCCCAAACCTCTAACACCACTCCAGTGAACGCTGTCAAAGCTGCAGGGTTTTCAGTGCTTCAGAAACCCCATTAAAACCCAAGCATGAATTTAAAAAGCTCTTATCACTGAGCAAGACACATTACTACGGGCGGGGGCTCATCGTTGTGTGTTGTCCAAATGCAGCTTGCTCTGCTTCTAATGATGCTGAGATTTCTGTAACACAGTTGATTGTGGCTTTGCATCTTTTTGTTCCAACTGCAGATCTTTAGAGGGGCGGGCTGCTATGTGTCCTGTGCTGGAGAACAACCTACTCTAAGATGAGACAGCCAGGGAGGGAGGGAAAACACGGTTACAATTTGGTGGTATAGCTCAGTGAATGCACTGACCTATCCCGTATATATCACAGTGTTTTCATATGTCTATGACAGTTTGACATTCAATGTGCTGGCAATGGATGAGGTGTTGTGATGAAATCATCATTGAGGTTGAGATCCTGTGTCCACTCATACAAGCGACTGGCCTCTGTGTCAAATTCTCCGTCCATCTCTTCATCATCCTCCCCGGTGATGCCATATTTGTCAAAATAGTCGTAATCATCCCGAGATGCCATGTCAGGTATTGGTCCGCCCATTTCTCTCTGGAAAAACGCAAATTCTTTAAGTGTCGCAGACAGAATGATGTCACAAAACATGCGAGACATACATAGTATGTGACTTATTAATATTAATATGATAACAATATCAACTCATTGACGACATGCCTTTTTTACCCAGCCGACACCTGGGGACGCACCATTTTGGGTGTTATATGAAAAAAAAAAGTATAAAAAAGTAATAAATACAGAACAAAAAACACAACTGTTGATCAAATTCCCTTATTTGGTTTACCTTTCTGCCAAATTAAAAAAAAAAATTCTGAGCTGTTTAAACAAAATTAAAAAATTCAAAATTTTAAAATTAAACAAAAGGAAAGAAATTTCAAGAAAGCACTCTTCTCAATTCTTGTATGTTTTGAAATGAATAATCTGCACACAGCAGTGCAAAATTTGTTGGTGCACATGTATCTGCAAAACCTTTGTGCCATAATTACATGCATTATTCCACCTACCAGGTTTGGCATTTTACGACACCGGCAACATATAAACATTAAACAACACACACACACAGTTGCACACACACACACAGTTGCACACACACACAGTTGCACACACACACACACAGTTGCACACACACTCACACACAGACACAATTGCACGCACACAGTTACACGCACACATAGACACACACACACAATGGCACACACACACACACACACACACACACACACACACACACACACAACCTGCTGTTCATTGCTGTACAGTCGTCTCATCTTCAGGGCTCGCAATCGAGCCTGCCGAGATCTCCGACTGGATAGCTGGCTCCGTCCTCCGGACATCTTTGACTTTACAGGTGTTGGGGCTGGGACATACGGCATTGTGGGAGTTCTGTGGGCAAAGTGAGATCTCTGTTGTATTTGTTTCCATTGTCGTTTGTAACGACTAGCTACATCATTGTCTTGATTGTTGACTAGGACAGTTTCAAGCCACTGAAGTTCTCATTCATATCACCAGCTATTCGACATATCTTTCTCTTCGAAATGATGGCAATTCTGAACTGACCCGCAAACAAACAAAACTTATTTTGTGATTTCCTATTTTCGCCAAGAAAACCAGTGGTGATTGGCTGACAGCATTGATCATCTTCCTTGGTAGCACACCTCTGCCGTCCCCCCTCTCCCCCCCAACACACACACACCCGCCTTTTTTTTTTTATTGTATCAGTGTAATGATTTTCAACTGAGCAGAGGAGCAGAATAAACGGTAACCTAGCAGAAGATATTTCCCCAAGAGTGTGAAAGTTAACAGGTCTGCCCATTGCAAGGCATTTCAGACAGACATATTAGAGCTGAAAAAAAAAATTTGTATAATATGTACAAACCTCATCTTGGATATTGCCTGGATGTGCCTCACTTGCACTTCTTGTGTGACAGGTCGCGACATCAACAACGGAATTTCATGCTTCAAGCGTGGTGTGAGTCGCTGGTTGTACGCAAAGTCCACCACATCGTAGAAAATTGTTTGCCGAGGTAGATCTGAGGAGGACAACACAAGAATATTTTTACAGGAAATGAAAGGAATAAACTAATAACATCAGCTATCTGAATCTAACTGTACTCTGCCACAAACTGACCAAGATTGAACTGCTCCCCACCACTCCCCTTTCCCCTCCCTTGTTTTTAAGGCATACCTACACAGTGTTTTTAACTTTCTCATCGTTACCTCCCCTGCTGACCTACTTCTGTGGTAACATCCCTGCCGGCAGGCCGCCATTCCCTGACCTAACTGAATTAATTTTCATGACTAAACAAAAAAGGCTGTTCTTATAAATTTGGTACTGTTGAAAAGGTTTGTTTCTCTTTTTTTAACTGATATGCATGCACCTAACTCAAGTTCGACGGCTCTGACAGCATCACATTGTGCACGCCGGAGACCACGCGGTCGGTTCGCCACTGTCACTTTGTTTCCCGAAATTACCGCCCCGTGGGGTCCTTCACCTTTACCCCCACAGCCGTCCAATGATAGCGTCGAGCAAGCAACATTTTCCACTACAGCATGCGTGATCAGTCCCTACAAGTATTCTGACTGGTTGTGGGTGACTGCCATGAACATTAAATACAGGGTTAAATTTAGAAGTCAGCACTAGTACACTGTGCTACGATGTCAACAGCTTAGTCTTGGGTTGCCGCGCAGGGAGCCGGGGTGGTCGAATGGTAGAGCGTTGGACTTCTAATGCTCGGGTCGTGAGTTCGATCCCGGCTGGGGCCAAATATTTGTGCTGGCTTTTTCATCGTTGCCCCGTCTTTGATATCACCCTAAGTGGTGGAAAAGGACGTTAAACCCCCAAACACCCACCCACCCTTTGGTTGCCGTGAGCTGGCTCGCGCTGTGATGCCTACAGCTTAGCACTGGCTCAGCACTAGCCGGCTAGTGCTGCGATGCGAAAAAGTTAACGCTTATCTGAACTAGAACCTTGCACAAACAATAACTCCTAAGAGCCCAAACCCGACCATCCCCTGCCCGCTTTATGATAAGACTGGTTAAAAAAGAACAAGCCGCTGCACACCAGTACGAACCACTTCAAGCCACTATTACGCAAGGCGTGGGCCTTCCCCGCTAGATCCGAGACCGCTGCAGATTGCATAATACACTGTAGTGGCTTGAGGTGGCTCCTAGTAATCTGAATGTTTCTAGTAAAACTGCAAGTTTTGCATGGGCTTTTATGACATAAGAATGTACACAGAAATAGGTAACCTCAGTAAAAGCAACAAAAAAAAAAGAAAAGAAAAACAAAACAACAATGACAACCACGACAACTGACAGCTCTAATACCATCTAATGTCAGTTTTCTCCAGTAATTTTCTCTTCCTCCAAGGTAGGCTGGTGTCTCATCCAAGTTGGACAGATACTGGAAAAAACAAAATGGAGATGTCCTGCATCAACTGAAATGCAATGCATTGTATGATGTGTACACTTACATTCAATTCAATTCAATTCTTTATTGTTTAGGACATTGGTCCGTCACAAAGCAGATAATTTTACGTACATGTACCGTGAAGTTACCATTACTACATGTCATTATTACTTGAAAACGCAATACAAATTAAGTGTACAAAAGGATTACAAACACTGGAGGAAATCTATAATAATATGCTGTGTAACACCACACACACACACACTCCTCCCGCTCGTATGATCCCCTAGCTGAACCCAACTGACGCTCACACACACACACCAGTGCACACACAATCTCGCACATGCCGTGTGGCACACATACATGCACATACTGATAAACTCACAATGTGACACGACGACGAAAGCCAACAACAACACCAACAGCAAATCGGGTCCTGGCTATCAAGTTACCTCGCAAAATTTGAGTAAAGAAATACTAAATAAACGTGCATGCCGTCGCTTGTCGGCGTGTGCATGCACACACACACACACACACACACACACACACACACACACACACACACACACACACACACACACACTTCCACACTGTACATACATAATAAAAAATTTTAAAAAAAAAAAAAGATCCCCGGCAACAATAATAACTAACATACCTGCATATAATCTTTCAGAGTTGTGACATCCACTTCATCTGAGATGGCAGTTTGTTGATGCCGAATGGTATCCTGCAGCATCTGGTCATAGAAGTGCCGATTTCCCATCAGACGTAGTGAATCCTCTGCAGCCTATCACATAAAATCATCTACGTTAACGCATATCACAAAGCTTGTACACAGTCAACGCAATTTTGGCATAACTCCATTTTGAGAAGAGCACAGGAAAAGTGTACAATACATGTCATTCTACAAAACTCTCCAAATGTATTTGAACTAAAAATCCAAGAAAATGTCAATATGCAATGAAATGTACATTTTGTTCAATTGTGGTTTGCAAACTTTCGGTGGTCTAGTGGTTAAGAGACTTGTCACCAATGCGAGAGGTCAGGGATTCAAGTCCCACTCGGGGCAAAGAATTTCTCCTTCTCGTATGTGGCACCGTTCATTCGGGCCAATCATCGGGAGTTCTCTCCGGGTACTCCGGCTTCCTCCCCCTCTGCTTTGGAAATGTTCAGCCCACCAAATTTGAATTCTAAATTCCGATTTAAATAGCTGAGCTGACCCTTTGCACCACGTGATTGTAATGTGTTTATGTCCAGTGTGTGGGAGAATGCTTGTGATTCACATGAGCGTGCGCGTTGGGTTCAGTTCGCAGCGCTTTGAGCCGATTCATTAAACTGGGTGAAGCGCCTATACAATACTCACTATTATTACTATTATTACATTATGTGAGCGTTTCATCCCCACCAGGTCATAGGAGAGAAGCAGATTGGATGCTTACTTCGAGGCTGGCTGAATCATTTTCCGACCACTGATGTACTTGACACCTTTTCCATCGTTGGTGTGGAGATAAACCTTGAAGAAAATTAGCGGTGGAAACTCCTCTCCCCCAAACCTAGTGACAAAAATGTCAAGAAGTTACTAATCAGGACATTCATAACTGACGTTTGAAAGCAGCCCAGACAAGTTTCAGTGAAGACTGATGCCAGACACACACACACACACACAGACACACACACACACACACACACACACACACACAACTTTATGGGACAGAGAGTTGGCTGAACAGGCAGTTGGGTGCCACAGAGGGATTGTGTGTGTGTGTGTGCGTGCGTGCGTGCGTGCGTGCGTGCGTGCGTGCGTGTGTGTGTGTGTGTTTTATGGCTTTTAATTCAATAATTAATAATTGATTTAATAGCTTAAATTTTAAATGGAGCATAATTATTATCAACATTAACTTCGGTGATACTTGATAGAAATCTTTATCTAATTTTTAACCTATAATACACTCAACATCAAAAAGACAAAACACATAAAATAATGTACAATACACACATTATTTTATGTGTTTCTTTATTTTGATGTTGAATGTATTATAGGTTGTTTCGTACATGCTCCACGCCAAAATTTCCTGTTTGGGTTACTGTAATTGATTTGATTTGATTTGATTTGATTTGTCAGCCTGTGCTGAAAAATATCTTCCTTAGTTTCAGATCTACAAGACAGCGCTAGCCTTCACACTCAGCTTGACTCATGGCGAATGCATTATAAGAGAAAGATGGACTGGGCCCCACAATAACCCTGTAGCAATAAAGTGAGCACGCCTTTAGACTACGCCAGGCTCGGCTCAAGGAGGTGCGTAAACAGCATGCATAGATCTTATCTTGCATATTCCTGCATGTGGGACACTAGTAACTGTTGCTAGGGCGCACATGTAGTGCCGCTTCCTTCCCTTGCAGACAACATGAGACAGTGTGACAATAAAGACTTGTATCAATTTATCAGTTCACTTACCTGAATCGTACTCGAATCTGCAGGCACTTGCTGTCTCTGAAAAAGTCTGCCTCCTTTGGACAAACTTTCCGTAAGATTTCCAAAGTTAGAGAGTTTTCCTGAAAGACAATCAAACAATCTGTAACTTAGATTTAAGTCCAATTCTCAGGATTTCACCTACCATGGTAACTGGAAGACTCGGCAAACATGACAAAACTGGTGAACACTGACCAACAGCAGCCCATGACCAGTTCTTTGTTATTGGTTCTTTTCCTGGTTCAATGTAAAGATGTACACATTTATATCTCAAGCACCAAACAAAATTGTTCTACACTACCGGCCCCTGTAGTGTAGTGGTTAGCACTTCGGACTACGGACGGGGAGACCCGGGTTCAAGTCCCAGCCGAGACAAGCGGGATTTTTCCTACCCAGGTCGGCTCCTACCCAGAGCGGGTGTGCTATGGGCCCAATGGGGAGGCTGTTGCCACACAGCTGAGCTTCACCCACTTCACGGGTGTGACTTTGGGGGTGCGTCCCTTGGTATGACACATCTTATGATGCGGATGATTACACGGCCGGCACCATAGGTGCCGTAGTTCCCGTGCCTGGTTAATGCTGGGATATTTATGGCAGGAAGCGTGGAATGCAGCCCTGTCCCGCGGTCCCAAACCACACGGACCTCCATAGCATCATCTTACCATCATCCTCATCTCCATCATCATGCATAATAAAAAATTGCCCCAGCTTCCGAGCCCTCCATGAATTCCACCCATTACCAGGGAGGAACACCATTGGAGCCGGCAAAGAGTTGTGGCAGCAAAAGAAAAAAAAAAAAAATGTTCTACACTTACAGCTGCACACAGAATGTTTCAGAAGCCGAAACATTTGTTTGTCTCTGTATGCCACCCAAGCACGTTCGATGATGGATGCAGCTGCCTGGCGTATCAGTCTGCAAGCGACATGAGAAAAACAATGGTAAACCTCAAGAGGTTTATTCCAAGAAACTAACTAAGAACATGCACTTTAGTTTAATCAGCAATTCTATACTAACAGTAGCGTGTTTAGTAAAATTAAGCCCTATTCAGAGTGCTTTGTTCAACCATGAACAACAAACAGTTTTCATCTGCAATTCTATTACATTGTGTATTTTTCTATTTTGTAAATGTAATAATAATAATAATGAGGATTTGTCTGGCGCCAAGCCTCCTGCTGGAGCTCTGGGCGCCTCACAATAGTAGAGTGGCATTACATACATATGAAATACGTCACATTACATACACATGAAATACACGTCACATACACGATACGTACACACAGCTATGATACATCCTAACACGACATCGTAAAATGACAATGATGGTAACAGTGATGATAGAGAAGTTAGTCTGTGGACTATATGTGGACCTAAATGATCCTGAAATATAAAATCCGGAGAGCCCAAAAGAAATGGTACCTCATTCTTTATAATAGCAACATGTGCAGTAAAGGCTTAATTGACAGTATGGTTTTAAATGGCAAAATAAAAACATTTTTGTTTTTTTCATACAAATATTTATCCTCTGGGTTTATTGGTGGTCATCAATCATTCCCTTCAATGAATAATGCAAACCCAGCAAGTAACAAACACTTACTCTTGCTCATTAACTGCACCATGGCGAAGACTCCTGGGAGGCGACCCTTCACCTGTTCGTGATGAGGTCGGTGTGGGGGCCGGGAAGGACTGGGCACGAGACTGTGCAAAAACAGATCCCTTCAGTTCTGAGGAGAGGTGGCTGTCAGGAGAATGTGTTCCCCGTGACCGACTGCCAGCACTGCGCTGTGAGGCTGATGGAAGTTTGACCTGGATAGACGTGCGGCTTGGACTCTTCAGTTCATCCTCTGCCATCTTCTGTCTGAAACCCATAACAGAACATTCGGTGATTCCATATTTGTGTAATGTGTGTGTGTGTGTGTGTGTGTGTGTGTGTGTGTGTGTGTGTGTGTGTGTGTGTGGAAACAGGCTACTGATCGTTTGTCGACAAGTTTCATTTGAAACAATCGAACAAAAACAAAACAGAAAAGGAGGAAAAAATCCAGATCTTTAGAGACAGGATGACTACAGTAATAGATAGGCAATGTAGAGAGACGCGAAGTTTGAGAGAGTTCTGCGATCTTTGCCAGCAATATGGGGACAGACTCGCGAGACAGTATGCAAACAAAACCGAATGCTACACCTTTAAATCGCCTGGACCGCCGGTTCTTCTTTCAGATTACATCAGACTGCGAAACTGTACATCGAAGCGATGTCAAACCCAAGTAGGCGGCAGTATCCAAAGACAACAAAATCCCCTTCCGCTTAGAAATGCCCAGAATTCTCTGTAACAGGGGACGCAACTTCAATATCAATTTTTTTTTTTTTTACCACGTTTGTTAAAACGCACACGTGATGATCAAGCAGATTTAAATGCAATCACACACATATCTGGATATTGTTGCTTAAATTCACTTTGTAATAACTGTGCAATCAATCAATTTGCGTAAAAGGAAAATCGTGTTGCACACAAACCATTCCAAAATTTTGGTATACCAACTTCCGGTGCGTGTGCACTCGCAGCATACCTTTCTCAAGCTTGTGCCCATCGTTTACCGTAGTAACAGGCTTGAGTGTTACAGAAGGTCCTCGTTTACGCAGAGTGTCTCCGGTTGGAATCCACCATGCGTTTCAAGACGATTTTACAGAAAGTCCCGAAACATATCCTTTACTCATGATGAATTTTGAATTTTTGTGGTTTGAATTTATGTTCGTTTGTGCAGGCAAGAACTTCAACACTAGTCCTTTTGCGTGTTACTGAACGTTGTTTCTCGATCAGTCTCATCAACCATAGGACCAGAGATGTGCTAAAGGTTTAACTAAAGCTTTGTAATGATGCCGTCAGTGATGCCAGTTTAGATTAGCAGAGACATCAATGGTTTCTGTATCAAACCATTAGTGTATGTATTTGCTCATCAGTCTCTGTTTGTGTTTGATGGTAGTATAACTCAAATTTACTTTAAGTTCTCTACATGAACTTTTTCCCCACCAGTTTTTGTAGCAGAGGGGAACCCAAAAGAATGGATGTGTAGAGTATGATTACGTCATGGCAGTGAATGGTTTGCTGATGACAGAATAAAATATAAACACAGCCTGTAAACAAATACAACACTATCCTTAACCATTCACACATTCGGAACTTGTCAGCTGTGTTGGCTGGACGACACCCGACGAGCTATATTCTGCCGCAGACGACCACCAGGTTCTGCGATGGAACTTGGTCAACAACGAAACGACACCTGTCATGACACTGCCGGCTGAATGTTTTCCTACAGACATGCACTGGTTTCCCAAATCTGCTGGAGGTGGAGGGGCCAAAAAGGCAGGATCTGAGGTCTTCGTTCTCACCTCTACAGATGGTAACTTGCCTCTTTTTTAACTGTATCAGTGTATGCTTGCGGTTTTTTTATTATTTCTGTGTCAGCAGTTTAGGAAAACAATAATTTTTTTACAAAATTTAGGATTTCCACCTATGGTTAAAAATTTTCCTCCCAAAAGTGTGTTTCCTCCTCTGCACATAAAATATATGTATATCATATCAAAATGCACCAAATTGCATAGATTTTGGTCTAATTCTTAAAAATTTCTCCAAACAAAAGTGCTTTCTCCTCTGAAGTACTTAAAATCATGCAAATTAAAATGCACCAAACTGCACAGATTTTATTTTTATTTTTTAAAATTTATTTATTTATTTTTTTTGCTGCCACAACTCTTTGCCGGCTCCAGTGGTATTCCTCCCTGGTAACAGGTGGAATCCATGGAGGGCTCGGAAGCTGGGGCAATTTTTATTATGCATGATGATGGAGATGAGGATGATGATAAGATGATGCTATGGAGGTCCGTGTGGTTTGGGACTGCGGGACAGGGCCGCATTCCACGCTTCCTGTCATAAATATCCCGGCGTAAACCAGGCCCGGGAACTACGCCACCTGCGGTGCCGGCCGTGTAATCATCCACATCATAAGACGTGTCATACCAAGGGAAGCACCCCCCGAAGTCGCACCCGTGAAGTGGGTGAAACTCGGCTGTGTGGCAACAGCCTCTCCATCGGGTCCATAGCACACCCGCTCTGGGTAGGAGCCGACCTAGGTAAGAAAAATCCCGCTTGCCTCGGCTGGGATTCGAACCCGGGTCTCCCGGTCCATGGTCCGAAGTGCTAACCACTACACTACGGGGGCCGGTTGTCACCCCTAATTTAGTCAAAGAGCATCCTACTGTGACATCTACAGATCTGTTGGACTGAGCAATTGTGTACTAACTGTTTTCAGGCAAGTTTCATCTGATCAGTCGAAACGGACGGGTAGAGAAGACGACCGACGCACACAAGGGAGCAGTCCTTGCAGGCAGATGGAGTTATGATGGCACAGCACTTGTCACAGGTTTGGTTTTTTTTTTTTTTTTCTATTTAGTTTTTGTGTGGGTTTTTCCTCTTTCGTTTGTTTTTGTGGGGTGGTGGGGTGCTTGGGGGTGTTTTGTATTTCACTCCTGCTTTTCCTTTAGCAACTGTCATGTGTTTGTGTATTTGTGTGAATGCTGATGCTGCTTCTCCGGCTAATTATCTGTTTTGCATGTATAAATTTACTCTTTCAGTTTTGTCGAACAAATCTTATGGAACTCTGCCTGCAAATCTGAGAAATGTGGCCACTCTGTTTTTAAGAGCAATCTTAAAACGTTCCTATTCCACAAAGCCTTCCAGTAATTCCCTGTGTAACTTGTCAATTTCACCAGTGTATGTCTGTCCATCTTTTTTTTTTTTTTTTTTTTTTGATCAATAAAATTATCCAGATTTTTATTTATCATTTGTGTTTTTTGCACTGCAACGTCCTCATACATGTAGGTACAATAAGTGATAACTGCACACACACGTTCAACAATATACATATACAGTGCCATAAATGTATACCACTTGCTGAATGCATTCTCTCTCTCTCTCTCTCACACACACACACATTCACACACTTTTGATATGCTACAATTGTGTGACAACTGAAGTTCAAAGATAACCGCCAAAACAGGGAAATATATTCCCTCAACCAATGTTTACTGTGTCCTAATGGTTTTCCACATGTGATGTAAGACCACGACATCCCACATGCCATAGGTTTTGACAATGTAGACACAACTCTTCTACAAGTTTTTTTTTGTCTGTCCATCTTTGTAAAATATGCGTTAGTGGCAGTGAGTGATCGGCGCATTGAGTTCTAGTCTAAAGAAATGCTCCTTACGTGTATCATTTATTATTGTTATTATTATTACTATTGTGCATTTTTCCTTGTTCTTTTTTTAGCTGGGGAGGACGGTCAAGTAAAGATATGGTCACGGAGTGGAATGCTGCGATCTACTCTCACACAGAACAGCATCCCAGTGTACGGCGTTTGCTGGGGGCCAGACAACGACCAGATCCTCTTCACAAACGGTCGACAGCTCGTCATCAAACCTCTCCAGGCCAATGCAAAACCTACTATGGTCAGTGGAATGGATGGTGTATACCAATCAGTGTGACCATACAAATATCTTGCCAATACGCTAGTAGTTGTAAATTGCAAGACAATTTTTGTTGAGCACCATGTAACAGTATTATCACTGTTTTCAGTGCTTGAGTGGATGCTTGTGAGAATGTGTGTAAGGTTCAGCTCAACAGTAGTTGTTTAACTCGAATTTTTCCTACCATGGGCCGTGAAAGTGGCATATTTTTCAGTTAATAAAAACGTGATAAGAAGGATGATGATACCCAGATGAAGAGATCTGTAAATACGGAAGAAGAAATTTGGGAAAGAGAGTTGGATGAGATACTGTGCCGATTAAAGTGCTTTAATAAATATTTCTGCTGTGATGGTGATAATGATAATAACTAACTGTTCATTTGTTTGTTGTTGTTTTTATTCTCACAGTGGAAAGCCCATGAGGGCGTGATTCTGACAATCGACTGGAACCCAGTGAACAACCTGATTTTGTCAGGAGCAGAGGACTGTCGCTACAAGGTTAGTGGATAATTTACTTAGCACTCACACAGCAGAACCTGAAAGGGGAAAAAGGAAATAAAATCTTGAATCTTGAATCATACACAACATTGTTGAAAAGTGTTGGCGAAATGCACAAAGTCTGTGCACATGGAACTCGGAGACAGCGGTTTTGTCAAAAAAACGGTCACAATGTCAAAAAGAATAATAAAAAATGAAAAAAAAAAAGCGCATCACTTCTTTCACAAATATCATTAGATCTGCATCCATCCTTCCACCCCCATTTCAGCGTATTTCTAGTATCCTTTTTTTTTTTTTCAAAGGTGTGGGACACATTTGGACGCCTGATGTACACCAGCTCCGCCCATGAATACCCCATCACCTCCATCGCGTGGACACCGGACGGGGAACTTTTTGCTGTCGGCTCCTTCAACACCCTCCGACTGTGTGACCGATGTGGGGTGGGTGCTCTTTCTTTTCAAGCTGGTTTGTGAAAATCTTTGGAATCAAATGTGAGGCCTCATGCAGACAATTAGACCTGAATCCAAGATAAATAATTTGCATTTAACTTGCCTTGTGTTGTTACAGTGGTCATATGCCCTGGAGAAGCCCAACACTGGCAGCATATTCAACCTGGCGTGGTCCAGCGATGGTACGCAAGTTGGGGGAGCCTGTGGAAATAGCCATGTCATCTTTGCCAACGTCTTAGAGAGGTGGGCAGCACAGCTACTTGTAGTATCCCCAAAACGCGATAATAAAGTGGGGCGGTTGGTGGTCGAAGGACTTGGTCACCAGTGCGAGAAGTCAGGTTCGAGTCCCACTCAGGGCAAAGAATTTTCCTTCTCGAACGTGACACCGTTCATTTGGGCTGATCATCGGGGGTTCTCTCCTGGTACTCAGGCTTCCTCCGCCTCCACTTTGGAAATGTTCAGCCCACAAAATTTGAAAATAACTGCAACTCTAAATTCCGAAACTTAAACTGCTGAGCTGACACTTCGCACCACGTGATTGTAATGTGTTCATGTCCAGTGTGTGAGAGAATGCGTGTGGTTCACGTGAGCGTGTGTGCTGGGTTCAGCTTGTGGCGCTGTGAGCCAGTTAATGAAACTGGGTAAAGCACCTACACAATACTCGGTCACAGTATCTGATACTCAGGCATAAAGTAACAGGGGACACTAGGAAACACATGGTCATGACAAGATTTGGCTGTGCTGTGAAAGTTTGCAGTAGGCATGGTGGGAGATTTGGATGAAAGGGGTTTCTATGGTGTGTTTGATAAGAAACAGTAATGCTTTTCCTGCAAACAGCTCACATACAGATTCCCTAAATGCTTGTTTTTTGTGGTTCCTCTCCACACACCCCTTTCACAGGTCTGTGTTCCCTAATCTTAGCTTTCTGTGAATTAGAGCCCTGTCGAAAGACACATCCAGTATTAAAGTTAATTGTCTGATACAAATGCTTCATGATCAGAGAGTGAGTGAGTGTGTGCCTGTGTGTGTGCGTGCATGTTTGTGTATGTGTGAATATTAATACATTTGTGCACTTACATATTTTAGTCAAGAAGCCAGCTGGATTTTACTGGTAGCAATTGAATTATCTCTGCAGTTTGCATGCAAGGAAAATGTGTTAACTGACCACTTACTGAATTTTTTAATTCTGCTCAAAATGCTAATGAGTCTTCTTTTGCCTGCACCAGACGCATCGAGTGGAGGAACTTCGAGGCGACGGTGATTGGCAGCAAACAGATTCAGGTGCGCAACGTGATGAATGATGTGGTGGAGAAACTCGACTTCCGGGATCGCGTCATCAAAACTGCCCTGGGTTTTAGCCATCTAGTTGTTGCCACATCCTCGCAGTGCTACGTGTACAGGTAAAACTGTGTTTACTTAATGTGTTGTCTGTTTGTTCGTTGTGTCCACCATACCTGATTTTTCTGTTTTGGATAATAAAGAGGTATTTGAATTTGAATACTTTGTGTTTTTTTCTTAGAAATGTGCTTTTATTGGATGGAGTGATGTTCTTTTTTCTCACAGCTCACAATAAATCTATGAAGATAATAAAAGTCTAGCTAACTGCTCATTTTGTATAGCAGACAGTTGTGGCATTGCTCGTCCTTGACGTTTGCTTTTTGTGCATGAATTCTCATTGTACCTTTTGTTTCTCACAGTGTCAAGAACTGGAACACACCTGTCATCTTTGAGCTGAAGGAGGGCAGTGTCACACTCATCAAACAGGCGGAAAAGTGAGTTCGTCCGTGCATTTGTCCAATGTCCAGGTTCACCGAAAGTGTATGACTGCACTTACCAATCAGCCTTAATGTCGGTGTCTGACAAAAGCAGTGTAGTGTCACCATATAATTATGGTCCAACTGCAATAAGCACAAGATGACATGAGTTGTAGATTTATCCCGCGTTACTCTCAAAACTGAATTACGATAAAAATCAACGAGAACGTTGAGAAGCTGCCTCCCTTTGTAGTAGCCTCCCTTTAAAATATATCTATGAAATAAATGAATATGATCAGTATGTGAAGCCCCTTTTAAGAGTAACTGCGAATTAGTCTTTGTTGCTTGCGTGGCTTTGAAGCCTAAAAAGCTCCCTCACTCACTCCCTTTCACGAGCTTACAAATCACTGTACATATTTACTTTACTTCAAATCTTTACATGTTGTTTCCAATTTCTTGGCAATTTGCAGACATTTCTTGATGGTGGATGGTGCTGGTGTCTACGTGTTCTCGTACGACGGGCGCATGGTGTGCTCTCCAAAGCACCAGGGTATGAAGGCCGACATCTTGAACGCTCAGACAATCACGCTCAGCAATGACACTGTTGCCATTCGGGATAAAGTGGACGAAAAAGGTACGGGACATTCTTTCACTGGTGTATGCTTGTAGTTATATCGTACCATTTGCTTGCTTTTGCTGCGGGCATTTGTGTGGATGTGAGTGAGTTTTAGATAAAGAGAAGAAGAGAGAAGTAAGGTTGGGGTTTGGGGTGGAGGGTTTTGCTCAGTTTAGGATGTTTGTAATGAGTTCTGAGGGGAAAAACCACAGACGTATAGATCTAGACGCATCGCGGTGCCGGAAAAGTGTCGCCGCCGCGCGCCATGTTGCTAATACCTGGAAGTGCCAGCTGTTTACATAGCGCGCATAGCATTGGCCAGATGCTATCAGCTGTTTACATAGCGCGCATAGCATTGGTCCGCCTTATCTTACGTCACATTTCTGATGACGTCTTTCTAAAGAACTTTGTATTTCGAACGAGGCGTTCTATACACAGAGCCTCTGGGTGGTATCAGCAAGATGGCTGACGCGTAGCGACACTCGCAAGCGGCGGTGCGTCTATCTCTATACGTCTGTGGGAAAAACTGCCGCTAACAAAGCTCTGAGGCTGTTTGCCAAATGAATAGGTTTTTTTTGTTGTTTTTGTTTTTTTTGGCCATTGCAACCATTTTGGTGACTTAGCAGCTTCTAATAGTAGAGAAATATGACATTCTTTGGCCTAACACTTCGATACGTGTACTACACATCAATACGACCAACTTGCTAAATACAGTCACCAATCAGCACTGTTGAGTTGGTCTTCAGTTCACAAGCAAATAATGTTGTCTGCTCAGTAAACGGTACGCTTTTGCACACATAGACCAACATATACATTGAGTCACAAATTGTGTCCCAACAGACTGATTTTGACGCACGGATTAAGTGCAGTTGATGATACGTTTTCCACATTGTTGTATTCCTGACAAATGTATTCAGGCTTTGAAAGTAGCGTGCAAACTGACCACCCTTCTGGCAAAGACTTTAAAAGAAAAGAAAAGAAGTGTTCAGGCCAAGAGAAGCAAGCTTTCCTGGTTTTTTTTTAACCCTGCATTAGAACTGACAGGATTGCTCTGGGTTGTTTTTCAGTGATCTACATATTTGACGCCCAGACTGGGAAGAGCATGGGAGACGGGAAACCCATCACACACAAGGTGAGGTTTTGCTTCTCTCATAACTGGCATGGACGGAAGAATAACAGAATGAAGAGAAATGCAAGCATTTCAGAAATACAATCTACATAGATTCACTCATAAATGTTTTGTGCAAATAGCCTTCTTTAGGAGACAAAGGATCAGAATTCCTAAGGGCTAACAGGACTCAGAGGATCACAGAAGAAACAGATTTACTCTTTGGGATACAAGGTAAAAAATGTTGAGCAGTGATACAGGGCTTTGTATTGATCTCTAAGTGTGTTTTGAGTCTTACTGTATTCTGATGGATGTGCAGATGTTTGTACTGTATACATGAGTCACTCTTTGCGGTGTAAGTGATGTAGTTTGGTCACATGCCATTTGTGAGTGTGCATGTTGGATTTATTTTGTGTTTTGAGTCTTACTGTATTCTGATGGATGTGCAGATGTTTGTACTGTATACATAAGTCACTCTTTGCGGTGTAAGTGATGTAGTTTGGTCACATGCCATTTGTGAGTGTGCATGTTGGATTTATTTTGTGATCCTTTGAGCCAAACAGTCAGGTAACTTGCCTGTTACATATTATGTTTATTTAAAACTAAAACTAAAAAAAACAATTCCCCCCCCCACCCATCCCCCCCCCCCCCCCACCCCTCCCCCTCCCCCCCCCCCCCCCCCCCTCCCCCCCCCCCCCCCCCCCCCCCCCCCCCCCCCCCTTGAGCCAAGGCCAAGCAGTCAGGTAAAGTGCCTGTTACATATTACGTTCATTTAAAAAAAAACCAAAAAAACACCAATCCCCAACCCCCCAGGGAGGTGTGCTGGCAATGCCCACTCTTCGCTACCCTCGCACAAAACCCTCGGACCGGTCACTTCTGCTATCGCTGCTTCCAAAGTCTGAAAGTTAATTGTGTCCATCACAGCTTTGTCGGCCTCTAGATTCGTTTCAAAACAACCATCAAAGTTTCGAGACCTAAAATGATCAATCTCCGCGACTGTCTAATCTGTTGTGATTGTTTTGATTTCTTCGCATTTGGCTTTCCGCGGGTTTGCTTGTCTTTCCAATCATTACCAGCATGACTGCGCTTTGTATAGGTGGAAGTGTTGGAGATAGGGCTGGACCAGTGTGGCAGCGCCACCGATCGCAAACTGGCCATCATCGACAAGAACCACGACCTGTTCCTCACCTCCGTCCGTATTTTCGGCACTGAGAGGAAGAGTACAAAGATGGGTAGGTGGTGTTTTTTAAGAGCTGAATTTTAAAATATAGGCGTGTTTGACCTTACAGCTTTCAAGACACCATGATATTCCTTAAATTGGATGTGTCTGGTTTTCGTATTTGCACAAGGGTTTTGGCACTAACAAGAAGTTCAGCTTGCAGTGACATACTGGGTACTTATTAGGCAGATGAAACCTCTCTGCTTTTTTTACTCTTGAATGATGCTGACAGTACCTACAGCAATACCCCCCCCCCCTCCCCCGTGGAAGGCATGTGGTGTTTCAGCATATATCCAATTTCTTTTTCATTTTGAAATTCTGCCCAGACAGATAAAATCATTGGCATAGTGGTATACTTTAACCCTGATTTTACTTCAATTTATATCAGATGTTTGATTGTCAAATTAGGGGTTTGATTTAGGAAGGGTTTGTATTTTTCAAAATACTCATTACCAGCTAGTCTTGTTCACATGACCTGAAGAAGGGCAGAGTTTTGTGCTCGACACATGATTTGCAATACATGTACATATGTGACCGTCCACGAGAAAACCCGGCGTAAGACGCACGCTGCTGTTCCGAGCTAGAGGCTAACAAAGGTCAGCGGGTGCTATCTGGTTGATACTGAGATTTTGCCAAAACCGGGTAGTTCTGGCCTTAAATTATGATTGAAATAGAAAATTTTGCACTTAAGCCAGGTTTTCTCATGGAAGATCACATATTATTGGGTCGTCCTTTGGTTTTGCAGCAAGCATGATTCACATGATGGCGTGGAACAACGAAACCAACATGTTGGCGGCCATGACTGACGGCAAAATCTTTGTGTGGTACTACCCCAACGCTGTCTATGTTGATGCCGACCTCCTGCCGAAAACTGTCTATGAAAAAGACCTGAGGTGAGCACTAAGCGATATCTGCTTCCTATGCGAATGGAGCCATTACCACTGTCAGTGAACTTCAAAAGCACCCACAAATTTGATTTTGTTTTTGTTTTGCTTCAGTTTATAAGAGGTTTGTGGGCAGTACGGTCAGTTTGTTGGATGTTTTCAGTTTTAACATCCTTTTCCATGACAAAACAATGTGGCAATGAGAAAAAAGCCAGCACAAATTCGGGCTTCCAGTCCAGGTTCAAACTCATGATTCAGGTGCTGAAAGTCCAGTGCTGTGAGCAGAATGAAATAAATCAGTGCAGTGGAGCGTCACCCACCTGTCTAGTTGAATATTACTTATACTTGGGGACGATGGTTATGGCTTCCTTATGGTTGTAGGACCTGGAGAGAACTCCTGATGATCAGCCCAAAAGCTGTTAAGTAAAGATTGTTATCACAGAGGGACAGAGACTTACTCGCCCACTTTATGGATGTGACTTTAAGGATGCTTCCTTGTCATGACACATCTCATGATGGGGATGATTACACGGTCGGGCCTGGTTAATGTTTGGATATTTATTTTGGACATGAAGCACGACTTGGGAGAAATACCACTGTAGCAGGTGAAGAGATAGGGCAGCCAAAAAAAAAAAAAAAATTGTTATCACATATCACACCTTGACTTAGGATTAAGCCCACACTTCACCACAAGATCAGTGACGTCTACCATTCCTCTGCTGAAGTTGGATGTACTACCTACGGAGCCAGAGCTAACCCCCTTCACTGAATGTCTTCTTGTTTTACAGTGAATTTGGCAAGAATCCTCACTTGCTGGGTTTCGTAGGGCCCCCACCTGATCCTGCGTCGCATCGAGGGGTCGCTCGTTTCCACCACGATCGCACCGTACCCTGCTGTTCTGCACAGCTTCGTCGCAAATTCTCGCTGGGAGGATGCCATTCGTCTCTGTCGCTTTGTCAAGGTCTGTGTTATAATGAAGAAGACATAAACAAACAAACAAAAAAAAAAAAAGAAAAACGGGAAGAAGAAGATAAAGATGGTCAAAATCAATTGCCTGCAGTGTTATGTTAATGACTGTACAATAGTGATGTCATATGACTGCTCCAACAAAACAACAGTAGTGAAAACAAAAAGCCACACATACATAAAAAGTCAACAATTTTTTTTGCTAGGTGATTCTGTGTTTGCAGAATACAAATAAGTCCTTGTGCTGTTTTCACTTTGCGCTCTGTTGAATACTGTAACATGTACCGGTACTTACATTGATACAGTAATATTTGCTTCATGATGACGTTTTGCTGTTCAGGATGATGGGCTGTGGGCGTGCTTGGCTGCCATGGCGACCTATGCCAAAGATCTCAACACAGCGGAAATGGCTTATGCTGCTATCAAAGAGGTAGGACTAGGAGGCACAATTAAAAGGGCCTAATCACCATTGATTTGATAAGCACTTAAGCTACCATTTGATGGTACATGTGTACTCCAGACATAGTCATAATTATGGGGCGGTCGGTGGTCTCGTGGTTAAGTGACTTGGCACCAGTGCGAGAGGTCAGAGGTTCGAGTCCCACTCGGGGCAAAGAATTTTTCCTTCTCGTATGTGGCACTGTTCGTTTGGGCCGATTGTCAGGGGTTCTCTCCGGGTACTCCGGCTTCCTCCCCCTCTGCTTTGGAAATGTTCCGCCCACCAAATTTGAAAAATAAATGCAATTCTAAATCTCATAATTTAAATAGCAGAGCTGACCCTTCGCACCACGTGATTGTAATGTGTTTCTGTGCAGTGTGTGAGAGAATGCGTGTGACTCACGTTAGCGTGCATGTTGGGTTCAGTTCGCGGCACTCTGAGCCGATTCATGAAATTGGGTAAAGCACCTGTACAATACTCATTATTATTGATTATTATTATTATGTGCAGGATGTGTGTGCATGCATGAGTGTGTGTGTGTGTGTGTGTGTGTGTGTGTGTGCATGTGTGCGCGCGCATCAGTAAGAGAGAAACTCTCCTATGAGCTGAAGCAGTTCACCTTTTCTCTTGCCCTTCACACCACAATCCTTTGCTGCCTGCAGGTTGAGAAGGTCCAGTTCATCAGCAACATCAAGGACATCCCCATCAAAGAGGCTCGCAACGCGGAGATGGCTCTGCTGTGTGGGAACTACACCGACGCGGAGGCCATTTTGCTCCAGGCGGGACTGACGTTCCGCGCCATCATGCTCAACATCCAGCTGTACAACTGGGACAGGTCAGTAGGATTTCACAATTGTTGGGAAAAAATTAAGTTTACCAGAATTTCCTTGCATTTAAAAAAAAAATTTTTTTTGCAACCCACACATTCTTCTCTCCCCCCCCCCCCCCGATGCTTCACACACACACACACACACACACACACACACACACACACACACACACACACACACACACACACACACACACACAGAGAAGTCGACGATGTTGTCTGCTAAGGTCTCGAATGCCATTCATCGTCATATTTTTCAGTATAAACATCCAGGTGCACGTTCCATTAAGGCTGACATGCCTGGTCTTGGCATTTTCTAGTCCAAATATGACCGAACTGCAATATTTTACTTCATTTTCCAAACAAAATTTCCATTCCGGAACCCACTCTAGAACCTTTGTGCATGATGTCTGGTTTTTCAGACTCTTTATTTTTATTATTATATTTTTCTCTCTCCCATGTTCCTTATTTCAAGTTGGTTAGCGGTTCAGCTGGTCTCTACGATCCCCAATATTTGTTCTTTCCTGATGAGACTTTTTCTTCCCCCCCCCCCCCCCCCCCCATTTCTAACTTACTCAATCAGCAGGGGGAGCCAGGGTGGCCGAATGGTAGAGCGTTGGACTTCTAATGCTCAGGGTCGTGAGTTTGTAACCCGGCTGGGGCCAAATATTTGTGCTGGCTTTTTCATCGTTGCCCCGTCTTTGATATCACCCGTATGTGGTGGAAAAGGATGTGAAACCCCCCAAACATCCACCCACCCACCCTCAGTCAGCAGTCTGTTTCCTGTGCAGGGCGCTGGAACTTGCCGTGAAGCACAAGACGCATGTTGACACTATTCTGGGCTACAGACAGAAGTACCTGGCTCGCTTTGACCGCAAGGAGACAAACAAACGCTTTTTGCAGTACAGCGAGGGGGTAAGTAAAACCTTTCTGATGTGTTGCCATTTTACGTAATACATGTAGTCGATTGTTGCTTCGATCTCAAAGCCATTGTTTACATTTTTTGCATTTTTCGATTGTTTGTTTACTTTTGTCATATGATTGCCATTTCTCTTTTTTGGTACTTTCTGGAGATCCGTACGTTTTGCTTCTGAAAATGGGCGTTCCTGACAGATGTAATCTTACAGTCATATACTTTAATCATTGTTTACATCTGAATGTTTCAATTGTTTGTTTACTTTTGTCATATGATTGCCATTTCTCTTTTTTGGTACTTTCTGGAGATCCGTACGTTTTGCTTCTGAAAATGGGCGTTCCTGACAGATGTAATCTTACAGTCACATACTTTACCACGTACCCCCATCAGCTGATGAATCCCTGATTTTGTCCTTCGCCTCTCTGGATGGTCTGTTGAAAAAAAGAAACGTACTTGCACAGATTTTCTAGTACTCCTGGTGTTAACTAATTGAAACTTACATGCCAAATTGTTAATGTGTGTCTGTTGTCAGAATACAGGGGAGGTCATAACGTGACTAGGAAAACTTGCTAATGGACGATTAATGCGACATAGTTGTTTCCCCTGAAATACTGCTATAGACAAAGTGGCCTTCCTGCTATGGCTGCAGTTCAACGTCAGGGCCCGTATGTAAAACTCGAGGTTAATTTAACCCACGGCTACGGGCCTAACCCAGACGAGGACAAAGAAACCCCAAAACAAAATTAAATAACACAGGAAGTGAAGAAAGAAAGACAAAAATCCCTCTATAACTGCATAGGCACCTTGCTGGAATGGGCCCGATTCCTGATTTAAAACCAAAACAACAGAAAATTTAACCCTAGAGCTAGTTTAGTTCAAGATTAGACTCTAACCCGGGGCTAAACTCCCTAACCCCGACTTTTACATGCGGGCCCAGGTCCTCACACAGTGAACTTGATGTAGAATATAGCTGTATTTGATAAAGCATCAGAACTTGTGATGGATTGGTGTATTCCATCAGATCTAGATTTTCACTAATTTTTTCTCTGAAACAGATGTCAGACAGGGGGGGCATGCAGGGCAAAAGACTTGCATAGCGAGCTTTCGATATCTTTGTGTGTGTGTGTTGATGTCTATGTTATGCATAGCAGCAGCTAACATTTCATTATAAAACATGAAAACATTTAGCAGATATGGAAAACATGAAAAGATATTCAATTCAATTCAATTCAATTCAATATAACTTTATTGTCTGTCGATGGCAGAAAATTTTCTTCTGGCTCACACACACACACACACACACACACACACACACACACACACACACACACACACACACACACACACACACACATTAATTTATCTAGATATATAAATCCATACATTATATATATATATATATAGAGAGAGAGAGAGAGAGAGAGATATCTTTACACAGCCTGTAAGATGCATGTTCAGCATTTACAGCACCAGTGAAAAAAACCGTAAATCTGTTGTGTGAATTCAGATAGGAAATGAACCGCAGTCAGATGCGGTTACAAGGAAACGGAATTTATTTCAGGGCATGGCACGCTGCACCGTGAAACTTGTCATTCATATTGTGCGTCAGAAGTGTAGCCTGCCTGCGGATGCAAGCCAACTGCATAAATGTGTTTTATGTCCGTGTTTTCGTTGGGATGATCGGTTATGGGATGGGATGCTCAGCATGCGTTGACCTTATAGGTCAATCAGACAGAGTGAGAGAGAGAGAGAGAGAGAGAGAGTGTGTGTGTGTGTGTGTGTGTGTGTGTGTGTGTGTGTTGCTGGGGTAGGGGGTTCGTTTTTTGGATTAAAAGAAAATTGTTGCCCTTTTTTTCTTCTTCTTTATTTTCAAGGGGTTTGCAGAGATAAGAAATATGAAGAGGTATTGATCATTGTCAGACAAAAAGCGGAAAACATGAAGCTTAAGCAAAACTAGATTCAAGTGGAACGGAGCAATGCATACATGTGTGGACACACACATTCACATGTGCGTGCGCGTGCGCGCGCGCACGCACACACACACACACACACACACACACACACACACACACACACACACACACACACAGAGCAGTGCATACATGGTTTGGTTCACACACAAAACACCACACACACACACACACACACACACACACACACACACACAAAGCTGGTCAAATCCTCTTCCCTGGTATTATTTGGAGACGCGTGGGTTAGAGCGTGTCAACTCACAAATCAGAGCACGCCATGACAGAAAGATCCCGAAATAAACCCCTTAGACTGGGTCGCGTCGACCTCGCCGGCTCAGTTTTTTATGGGTTTTTTTCTTTCTTTCTTTCTTTGCTTTTCTTCTTTATACCTCTCTCTCTCTCTCTCTCTCTCTCTCTCGCTCTCTGCGCCATCTTCCTTCAGTTTATTTTTATTCTGTAGTTACTGTCTTGTAGTCCTTACCAGTACTGTAGTCTTACGCAACAGCAGGCGTGCAAAATAGCAATGCCTATGGCTCTGTCAAGCCCTAGGCTTTTACCGTTGGAAAATAAAGCTTTACTGATTCGTAACTCCACTGATTTCCTCAAACCCACCATCCCCCCCCCCTCCCCTCTCTCTCTCTCTCTCTCCCCGTCCGTCCGTAGATGATTTCTCCACAGCCTATCAGAAACAAACTCAGTCTCAAAGATCAGGGGGTGGAGTGGGGGGGGGGGGAGGGGTAGAAAAGGGGGAGGAGGAGGGAACTTCCCACGGTGAAACAATTAGCATTATGACAGAAACTTGATCAGACATGATCACCTTACACTCTGCAACGCCTGTGAAAAACCGATCAATACAAATTTCCCGGAGGGAGTTCCAGTGAGAGAGAGAGAGAGAGGGAGAGAAAAAAAATGCCCCCCCCCCCCCCCACACACACACACTTTCGTTCACACCCACTCCCCCCTCCAACTTTAGCGCCGTTGGGAGATTAGAGGAAAGCTGGTATTGCATGCACAGCAGGAAACATGTGACACTTCAACTATGATTTGTGTGTGTGTGTGTGTGTGTGTGTGTGTGTGTGTGTGTGTGTGTGTGTGTGAAACAACATTGAAGTCTATAGGTTTACCTCCGAACCGGGAGAACAGCATGTCAATACCTGTAGCTTAGGTACAGCTTACAAAACTAGATCCGTCTGTCCTTGGTCCGACGCTTCCGGGGTGGGTGGGTGTGTGTTTGGGAGTTTAACGTCCTTTTCCACCACATACGTGTGATACCAAAGACGGGGCAACGATGAAAAGGCCAGCACGAATATTCGGCCCCGGCCGGGATTCGAACTCATGACCCCGAGCGTTGGAAGTCCAACGCTCTACCATTCGGCCACCCAGGCTCCCCTCCGAGGCTTCCGAAGCAGCGCGGTTCCTGATGCACTAAGCCCAGCATGTGAGCTGCCAGACAGAAGCCCATGGTGATGTATAAATATAACCTACGGTGCAGTGGCCAGCTCTAATGCATTTTTATCTTGTCATTTTCCGGACGGTCGCTTCGACGCTGCTTCGTTTATCTGTCAACCGAATGATGCACGTGCCAAGCACGCGCAGGGGCTGGCGTCTGGGAGGGGGGGGGGGGGAGAGGGGGAGGGCCGCATAAAGATTGTGTGTTATTACCGCGGCCGTGATGATAGAGCGAAGTATCGCGTAACGTCACTGTCTGTCTCGCAGGTTGGAGAACTGGTGGTTTTGGGGGAGGTAATGCGGTGTGGTGACGGAGATGGGACACGATGACCTCGTTGAAGGTCATTCTGTGGATGACTGGGTGTGGTAGAGGAGAGAGAGGGGGGGAGTGTGTGTGTGTGTGTGGTCGCTGTAAATATTACTCTTTCATTTGTTCTGATTTTTCATACTGTATTTTATATTATACACTGACACATGCATATGAGCGGTGTGCTCCATGAATGTATGCCATTGTCATAATGTATCCTCCACACCCCGAGAATGACCTAAAGAAATAAGCTTTTGAAATAAATTTTCAATCTTGGGTTCCCGGGGCAAAGTTGACGATGAGGGTGCAGGAGAAAGTATGGGCATTGAATCCTCGATTCGTCACGCTGATCAAGGGTGGAAGGACACTTCGCCCAAAATAGTTCCATTTTCGCCCGTGATATTTGGGAAGGTTTTACCCAGTGGCGTTATTCCCAGTAATGTTTCCATCAAGAGGAAAACACATTTTGCTTACAGTTTCATCCAAACAGGTCTTTGTGCCCCCCCCCCCCCCAAAAAAAAAAAACAAAAAAAAAAACAAACAAAAAACAACAAACAAACAAACAAATCAAAAACAAAAAACCCCAAAAAACAAACAAACAAAAAACCCTGTGATTTGAATAAATCAGAATAATGGAGAAATGAAATCTGACTGTGTTACGGTGAAAAGCTAAAGGTCATTCCCTCATTAACTTTGTTTTATGTGGAGCCTGTATGACTACTGTTTTGGTAGAACCCCTTCTCCTCCCGCCCCCCCCCCCTCCCTCCTCCCCATACCCCTTCCTTGTCCACCTTGTGGTACAGGATAAAGATGGTAAGGGGAGAGATTTCTTTCTGTTCCTTTTTTTAAGCGCTTAGGACTGTCATTACCTGATATGTTATAGCGCAATATAAGTACTGTCATTATTAAGGGGGGGAGGGGCTGGCGAAAGGGTGAAAGAGGGAGGTAACAATTTCAGGAGAGGAAAAAAAGATGTTATCCACGATGGATCGGGTCATACTGACCGAATGGATAAGTTGAAGAGCAGGGGGTGCGTGGGTGGGCGGAAAGGGGAAAAGACGGGAAGGAGGGGGGGGGGGATGGGGGGTACACCAAGGGTGCCCTGTCAGGAAGGAGAAAGCTGAGGTTGGGGTGATGTAATGACTCGCCAGGAGCTAGAATAAATCTGATCACGTCACTGCGCGTGCATGGAATGGCGCGCATCAGCCAGCGTTACAAAGTTCCCGTCGTATCCGGGATGCGGCAGGGCGATTTAGCTCTGTGATCTATGACAGCACGAGCGTTCCGGTGTCTCCCGCTGATCTACTGGGGACAGGTGCTGTATGTACGCAATCCCTTGCCCGCTGTAATTGTGAACTAGGGGTAGTGCTCCAATACTGTGTGTGCAACTGCGCATACTTCCAGAGTACAGTCTGGTGTTGGTTTGTTTTGTTTTGTTTTTTGTTTTTTTGTTTTGTGTTTTGGGTGTTTGTTGCTTGTGTGTGTGTGTGTGTGTGTGTGTGTGTGTGTGTGTGTGTGTGTGTGTGTGTGTGTGTGTGTTTTGTTGTTGTTGATGTTGGTTGGTTTGTTTTTTGTAGTTGTTTTGTTTGTTTGTTTTGTTTTTGTTTGTTTTGTTATGTTTAACTCTCAAACCCACCCACTCCCTTTTTTATTTATTTTATTTATTTATTTATTTATTTTTTTTTTTTGGGGGGGGGGGGGGGAGGAGGCTCATAAAACATGCATCAAGTTTTTTTTCCCCCGAAATCTCACCAGCAACTGTGAGTTTTTGAAAAAAAAATGATAAAAATTAGCAAAACCCCCTTGGGATTAAGTTTACCCGTGTGCAAAACCCGCCGCTCTTACGTTAACCCCGTCCAAACCCCCCTCCCGTAATTCTATCCCCCAGGAAAACCCCTCTACTTCACTGAGAGTCTCCCGAAAACCCCCTCTGTTAACTTAACCCCCAGCGTTACACCCCTTGCTATCCTTACCCCCCTTGCTATCCTTACCCCCCACAGAGAAACCCCCTCTGTAATGACCTTACCCCCCGGGCAAATCCCCTTCGATGACCTTACCCAGCGGGAGACTTACCTCACATTTATACTTACCACTCTGTTTCACCTTTTTTTTTTTTCCTTGCCCATAGTGGGGCTCGATCCTGGGACCTCCTGATCTCCAGTCCAACACGCTAACCACTGCGCTATGAAGACCGCTGTGTAGAAGATAGTTTTGAAGTTATATTTAAACATCAACTCAGGTATTTTTTTAAAAGACGTAATCGGCAAACGATGTGATCAACCCTTAATTTGTCAACTGCCCGAGGCTGCTTGAGATTTGCGAAAGCTACGTTGAATGTCTGTAGAGTTTTCTCTTAATTTGTGAGCTTTTCTGACGGTTGTTTTTTGAATATTTTTTTTCGTAAACGATCCGAATTTTTCATGTGATCACTTCATTCAACATGGCCGCTCTCTCAGTTGACATGTTGATTCGACGGACAAGAAAGAAACTTTGGCCGGAGAACACGGGAGATTTATGTTGGTGAGTTCACTCTGTCGGACTGTTAATAGTTCACCACTACAAACAGCACGGTGCTTATTTTGACCCCTCAAAACACGACTGTGTTGTACGTGCTAAAGGTGTTGTAGTGATGCTAGTGCAGGAGCAAGTTTGGTCTGCACCCATTGTGATCCTCCAAATTCGACAGATCTTCATTCTCTCGATTCCCTTCACGTTACAAGAACATGAACGAAATCAGCCCCACCCCCCAGCCCCCGATGTGTCTGTGTGTGTGTGTGTGTGTGTGTGTGTGTGTGTGTGTGTGTGTGTGTGTGTGTGTGTGTGTGTCTCTCTCTCTCTGGGCCCATAGCACACCCGGTCTGGGTAGGAGCCGTCCTAGGTGGGAAAAATCTCGCTAACTGCACAGATTTTAGTCTTTTTTTTTCTCTCTTTTTTTTTTCTTTTAAAAATTCCAGGAGACTACGTCCAGGGACATTCCCTCGTGGCTTTGGCACTTCGTCGCTAAATGCTGCACACTTTTCTTCCTTTCTGGACCATTGGGCCATTTTAAGCCTTGAGGCATGAGTCTCTGCTGGATCCCACAGTTATCTCACCGTTGTGCAATCATGTCATTCCCTGCTTGCGTCCAGTGCGAAGAAATGACCGTGAAGGTCGATATTCGGTCGTTCACTCAGTGCTACCATCAATAATTATGGTAAAAGGACCTAAATGCTTATCTTATCCATGGCGGTTATGTCATTTAACAATGCAGTGTGCACGAGTGCACGAGGCTGTTTGTCTCTATCAGCAGACTGGGGGCAGACTAGCATAGAGGACGAGCAAATGAAAGTTGGTTGGGGGAACAGCTGCCGCTCCCAGACACATATTGTTTTGTCTTGATGTTATTTCCTAGTGTCGGTTTTTTTTTTCCCGGCGTTTTTCCCCCCTCAAAGCGCTGCGCATGGTTATCCTTGTGTTGCAGGGGGACTTTTACCAATTGTGAGTTTTATGGGCTTCTGCTAGGCGCGTTTCGGCAGCATTAACCTCTGTGAAGCTCGGTGCAATCAGGGGGCCGCACTCTTATCTCAGGTAGATTGATGCGAAAGATAATCGGCCTTGTCAACGCCCGGATGCCAACAGGGACCCCAAAACCCTGGCGCGGAATGTTTGCAGGTTTTGGGGAAGATAAATTATTCTTGAGAGGATGGGATGCTCTGTGTGTGTGTGTTGTGTTGTGTTGTGTTGTGTTGTGTTGTGTTGTGTTGTGTTGTGTTGTGTTGTGTTGTGTTGTGTTGTTGTGTTGTTTTTGAAAGTTTCCTCTTTGGAGTGGCATCGTTTGCGCTGTTTGTTCGGGGCAGAGACATTCAGAACCGAACTTTTTTTGTTTGCTTTTCTTTATAAATCAGTGTGCTGGTTTCGGTGCCAAACCGACCTCAGCAATTGACAGCGCTTCCTGCATCCCCCCCCCCCCCCCCCCCCGATGAATTTACAGCGTGTCACAGACCCAGAATGCTTTCATGCCACCCGCATTCGTATCCAACCAGCCAGAACTGACCCACCAGAAAATTCGTGACAAGACAATTTATGCTAATGGATTTGAGACATAGTGTGTGTGTGTGTGTGTGTGTGTGTGTGTGTGTGTGTGTGTGTGTGTGTGTGTGTGTGTGTGTGTGTGTGTGTGTGTGTGTCTGTGTGTGTGTGTGTGGTTCTAGCAGTTCAGTTTACCCAGACAAGTATGCCCCTTTGTTAGGTAGTCAGTGGCGCTGCACTGCAGGGACACGCTTTCCACGGAGCAACCAAACTCAGATTTCTTACAGGGATTTTTTATTTGGAGGGGGGGGGGAGGGGTATATTGGCGGTGCTTCATTGTAGGGCTACAAATGACCTGAGGTTTCAGGGTTTCTGTTGCTTTGCTTGTTGTCAAATGTTGTACCTGTTTAACCCATGCGCAGTTCCTCATAGCATAACACTTATAATGCATGTTTAACTATTAAAATACGAAGGAAGTGACTGCTGCAGTGCAGAATAAGATAATTATTGCAACTGAAATTTAAAAAAAAAGAAAAAAAAAAAGGACGCTGCAAGGGAGAAAACTGTGCTTGTAAGGGACAGTTCTCGCACCTTGCATGCAGCCTGCCGGTTCCCGTCCTTCGGTTTCTGTACATGTACGTGTTTAGTTTTAAGTAATGCAGTAAATAGTAATTCCAGCGACGGCTTTCCAGGGTCAGCCAGGCATATGATCCTAAACGAGGTGCGTGTATTGACGCCATTTGCGCCAAATGCACCTAGTGTCACGAAACGCGTGGAATTGCCACACAGTTGCGCCAGTGGCGCAAAACACGCGTTGATCAATTTCACGCGACGTGCAACAGTAACTGTTGCGTGAGATGTGCATCAGGTGATGCCGTTGGCGTAACTTACCAGTCGCTTTGCAACATTTGGCGCGGTTTGGTGGGAATTCCGAGCATGACGTACGACATGGCACATTTGATTGAAATCACGTTACTACGGATTTGTGATTGCTTAGGGTCTCTCTCTCTCTCTCTCTCTCTCTCTCTCTCTCTCTCTCTCTCTCTCTCTCTCTCTCTCTCGGGGAGCCGGGATGTGCCGAATGGTAGAGCGTTGGACTTTTAATGCTCGGGTCGTGAGTTCGTATCCCGGCTGGGGCCAAATATTTGTGCTGGCCTTTTCAACGTAGCCCCGTCTTTGATATCACCCGTATGTGGTGGAAAAGGACGTTAAACCCACAAACACCCACCCGTCCGCCCACCCTCTGTGTGTGTGTGTGTGTGTGTGTGTGTGTGTGTGTGTGTGCGTGTGTGCGTGCGTGCGTGCGTGCGTGCGTGCGTGCGTGCGTGCGTGTGTGTGTGTGTGTGTGTGTGTCCCTGGGCATGAAGGTGCAGCGTCTCCTGCATGTCCTAGGTTTATACTGCCTCGTAAAAGTAGCCCAGAAAGAGTGCGATGGCGAAAGGTTGTCGATGGCCTATGCTCCACTTAGAGCCATGGGCCTAAGTAAGTAAGTAAGACCAGTTTGCATTATTTGTCCAACGTTACATTTTTGTTTTTGTTTATTCACGTAGTGCAGGCACATTTAGCCGCGAATTAGTCTTTGTGGCTTGCGCGGCTTTAAGCTCTAAAAACTCACACTCACTCACCCTCCCCCCCTGGGTCTATCAGTTCATCTGACAAAATAATTTGGTCGTCCAGTACCTGTTCCAGTCATTACGTCTCTTTCCAGGCAGACACACATAAAGAATTACGACTACTTGGTTTCTTGTGTTTGTTTGTTTGTTTGTTCGGTCTGTAATGTGTATTGATTCATATCTTAGCAACGACGGCCGCACAGGAAGCTGTAACTTTTGCTCTTGTCTTTGTGGTGTCATGTTTTTTCCCTCTGCCTGTAAATCTGAGAAATACGCCCACAACACTGTTTTTAAGACCAATCTTAACTCTTTGACGACGGAGCGCAATTTCTGAGACACGATTTCCTATAGGAAATCGTGTGTCAGAAATTGCGCTCCGTCGTCAAAGAGTTAAAGCGTTTCTTTTCTTTGCAAAGCCTTTCAGTAATTTCCTGTGTAAGCAGTCAGTATCACAAGTGTATATATGTCTGTCCATCTTTGAATAAAGTGCGTGAGTGTCGTTGAGTGATCGGCGTATTGAGTTTTATTGTAAAAATTTCGCCCGACAAACAACATTTATTATCGTTATTTATTTATTTTTTTTCATCACACAAGCAGCTTCAGGTGCAGTGATCATTTTATGTCCGCGCCTTGCGCCATTGGCGCATAAATTTAAAAAAAAAATGACCCATACAAATCTTAAACTGTGCGCCGATCGGCGCATCGTTATAACTTAAAAAGTTTCGACACAGAGTGCTGTGCGCTCACAGTCTGAAGACTCCCCAACAAAATTCGTCTGCTACCCAGCGACAGCTATTTTTACGTAAAATCTCATTGGATGAGACTAATCAGGTGGTCTGGTCTGCCCAATCAGAAGCAATCGTTCGTCTACCCCAGACTGGCCAGAGCCTCGTTTTGGAGCGCTTTTCATACACGAAAAGTTGTGTGCTGAACAGGAGAATTTTCCACAAACACTAAGGTGACCCCAATTACTCAGAGTTTATATAATTTAAATTATGTGCTTTTTCCTCTGTTCGGTTCCGTTTTAGAATGACCCATACAATTTGGAAATGGCCCATAGAAGTTGGTCACAGTGGGCCATTTCACCCACAGATTTTCAACAAAAAATGATCACTGCAGGTGGGTCTGTGAGCTTAGAACAGTTGCCTCATCTCGGTTTGAATTCATGTAGCGCCTCCGTGGCGCTCGATACATTGCTGACAAATTCTTGGCCACAATTTGTAGCTCTGGATCGAAACATAGATTTCCTGTTGCTCCAAGGTGGTGTCTTTAATTCTGTGGCGCTCGGTACATGTCCTGAATTACTCGGCCAGACTTGCAACTTTGGATCGAAACATCAGTTCCGACCTTTCCGTTTTTCTCTGTTGTTTTTTCTTTTCTTTTTTTGGCGGTACCGAAGTGCAGGTCGTTGAGCTCGGGACATGCGCACCACGCCGCTCCAGTTCATGGACTTGTGTGTGACTCTCTTGCTTTAAAGTCTCCGACTGTTTTTCGGGCATACAAAGGTTACAGACCAGCAATAGCTTCCGGGTCATGTAGTAACTACGCTAAATATAGTAGAAAATCTTTGCCCCTTTTAAAATTTGCGCGCAGAGTAAAAAAAAAATGGCAAGCTGGTGCGTTTTGTTGGCTTTATAAACAAGTTTCATGCCAGGTAATAGTACAATTAGGGAAAAATGAGCCTGGCTTGTGGACTATTTGTATTCATGCGCGGCTGGCACAGGAGCCAGCAGACGACCGTGAAATGAGGGGGTATGTGGTCGCTGCCAATTGGAATTTGTTGAAACTTACTCTACACACGAGTCTGCCTGGGTTTTTTTTTGTGGTTTTTTTATTTTTTTGCGGTGAATTTTAAGGCATTTCTAGGGTGTCATCTGCAACCTTATGTGTAAGAGGAATATATAGCGTTTTCCTCCAAATTTGCTTGTATGATACGTATCCACAACAACGATGTGGAAAGCGTTTTATCGAATGCGCCCAGTCCGTGCATCGGAGGGTGGGTGGGTGTTTTCCACTACATACGGGTGATATCAAAGACGGGGCAACGATGACAAAGCCAGCACAAATATTTGGCCTCATCCGGGATACGGACTCGCGACCCGAGCATTAGAAGTCCAACGCTCTTGGGCCCACTTCACGGGTGCGACTTTAGGGGTGCTTCCCTTGGTATGACACGTCTTATGATGTGGATGAGTACACGGCCGGCACCGCAGGTGCCGTAGTTCCCGGGCCTGGTTAATGCCGGGATATTTATGACAGGAAGCGTGGAATGCGGCCCTGTCCCGTAGTCCCAAACCACACGGACCTCCATAGCATCATCTTACCATCATCCTCATCTCCATCATCATGCATAATAAAACTTGCCCCAGCTTCCGAGCCCTCCGTGGATTCCACAATGGTAGAGCGTTGGACTTCTAATGCTCGGGTCGTGAGTTCGTATACCGGCTGGGGCCAAATATTTGTGCTGGCTTTCTCATCGTTGCCCCGTCTTTGATATCACCCGTATGTGGTGGAAAAGGACGTTAAACCCCCAAACACCCACCCACCCGTGCATTCCACCCATTACCTGGGAGGAACACCACCGGAACTGGCAAAAGAGTTGGGGCAAAAAAAAAATCGCTACTACTAGAAGGCATAGTGACACGGAGCCGTAGAGCTTTGTAAGCCGCAGTTTTTTTCTCCGCAGAACTCATTACGAACTTTAAGGTTGCCCCTTTTTCTCCGCAGAACTCATTACGAACTTTAAGGTTGCCCCTTTTTCTCCGCAGAACTCATTACGAACTTTAAGGTTGCCCCTTTTTCTCCGCAGAACTCATTACGAACTTTAAGGTTGCCCCTTTTTCTCCGCAGAACTCATACGAACTTTAAGGTTGCCCCTTTTTCTCCGCAGAACTCATTACGAACTTTAAGGTTGCCCCTTTTTCTCCGCAGAACTCATTACGAACTTTAAGGTTGCCCCTTTTTCTCCGCAGAACTCATTACGAACTTTAAGGTTGCCCCTTTTTCTCCGCAGAACTCATTACGAACTTTAAGGTTGCCCCTTTTTCTCCGCAGAACTCATTACGAACTTTAAGGTTGCCCCTTTTTCTCCGCAGAACTCATTACGAACTTTAAGGTTGTCCCTTTTTCTCCGCAGAACTCATTACGAACTTTAAGGTTGTCCCTTTTTCTCCGCAGAACTCATTACGAACTTTAAGGTTGCCCCTTTTTCTCCGCAGAACTCATTACGAACTTTAAGGTTGCCCCTTTTTCTCCGCAGAACTCATTACGAACTTTAAGGTTGCCCCTTTTTCTCCGCAGAACTCATTACGAACTTTAAGGTTGCCCCTTTTTCTCCGCAGAACTCATTACGAACTTTAAGGTTGCCCCTTTTCATCTGTGGCATGTTCTCGGTGCGTTGCCGAAAAAGTTCTTCAGATCGAAACATAGACTCTGTCCTTCCGTCCGTCTCTGAATTCTTTCGGCGGTACACGAGTACACGCCATTCTTGCTCCATTGCTGGAATACAACGCCGCCCAGACTGCCCCAGTCCATGGACTTTTTTGTGATCTGTGGCGCTTGGTACATGGCCGAGAATGTCTTTGCATCGCTGCCCCGTCCTTGATATCACCCGTATGTGGTGGAAACCCCCACCCACCCACCCACCCACCCACCCGAGAATGTCTTTGGATCGGATCATCGGCTCAGTCTTTCCGTCTTTCTCTGTATTGTTTTGACATTACTAGAAGTGCACGTTGGTTTTTTGCTCGTTGTTTGAATTCAGAATACAAAGCCGCCAGACTGTTCCGGTCAAAAATGTTCGTTTCGCAGTCTGGGACGTCGGATTGCATCTGCTTATCTCCCCAGTGCCGCCACAGACCGTTCCAGGCTTGTTTTGTAACATTCTGTGGCACTCGGTACATTGCCCGGGAATTTTCTTCGGATCGAAACCGATCGGCTCTCTCTTTCCGTCTTTCTCTGAATTCTTTCGACGGTACACCCAAGTGCACGTCATTCTTGCTCATGACTTGAGCGCAACACAGCCAGGCTGTTTCCAGTCCAAAATATTCTCTCCACGGAGCCTGGGACGTCAGATTGCATCTGCTCAGCTCCAGGTAGCGACCCCTGGCCTCGGTGCGGTGTGGGTTTTTATGCCAGTTCTGCTCAAACGCCTTTTTATTGTTCCCGAGGAGCAGATAACCTGGCCCGCCTGGCGAGAGTTGTCGGGTTTGAGATCTGGCGGATTGATCTCCCACAATTCCCTGAGTCATTCCTTCCGGATGGTTGGCACTTCGTTGCCGTTACGTCAGGCACACATCACCTTTTTTCTCTTTTTTTTCTTTTTTATTCTTCTTCCTTTCTTTCTTTTTTCCCCGCTGAGCAGTTCTTGCAGTAAGAGATGCAAGTCGTTTTCTGCAGATGGTTAAGAATGTGCATTTGCACGTGCGGTTCGGGAAGCCTGACTTTTTCTGGCTGGCTGGAGAAATATGGAGCATGGAGGAATTGCTGGCGGAAACACACGCACACGCGCGCGCGCGCACACACACACACACACACACACACACACACACACACACACACACACACACACACACACACACACACACACACACACACACACACACACAGAGACAGAGAGATAGCAGCAGTACAATAGACGTTCAGTATATTTTTGAAAACTCTCTCTCTCTCTCTCTCTCTCTCTCTCTCTCTCTCTCTCTCTCCCCCGCTCACACTTACTAAAATGAACGTGTTGGAGATAACCTATAAGAATGTACTACAGTACACTTTGTTTGTGCAAATCAAAGGTTGTGTGATATTTTGTCGTGTTCAAGAATGTCTTTTTGTTTTTTTTTGTGCTTCTTGTTATTGTTTCTGCTTGTTTTTTTTTTTTTTTTTTGTTTTTTTGTTTGTTTTTTAAGTTTGTTCGTTTTGATTTACTTCTTGCAGAGCTGGTTCCTCACAAGGAAAAAAAAATCACTTGACCTTGAATGCACATAACATTGAGTAACCTTCACCTTAACCTTGCTGTTGCAGGTGGAGGTCGACTGGGACAAGATCCAGTCCAAGATAGAGATGGAGTACCAGAAAGAGAGGGAGCGGCCTTCCGTGGGAGGCGGCGGCGGTGGTGGTGGTGAACCGGCACGCGTACCCAAACCACGCTCTGCCTCCAGGGACCACTAGCTCCTCTTCACGGTCATCCGTGATCAGTCATCCGTGTCCTGTCCATCCGGCATGCAAGGAATAGGTCCTTCTGTGCAGTCGTCCGTGTCATCTCCACGATCCATCAAATCTAGAAGCGATACAGTTTGTTTGGGTTTTCTTTTTTTTTTTTTTTTTAGTTTATGGGAGTCGGTTTATGTTGGTTGTTTTTCCATACAGACTTGAAATGAAAATGATTATAATGATACTCATACTTCAAAGACAGTACACAGACTTCAAATGAAAATGATTTGCTTGGATTGAAGTACTTGCATCGTTGGTTCTTGTGCTCGTTGAACGTTAAAACAGATTTCATTTGAAATGAGGGGAGCCGAATGGTAGAGCGTTGGACTTCTAATGCTCGGGTCGTGAGTTCGTATCTCGGTTGGAGCCAAATATTTGCGCTGGCTTTTTCATCGTTGCCCCGTCTTTAATATCACCAGTATGTGGTGGAAAAGGACGTTCAACCCCAAAACACCCACCCACCCACCCTCATTTGAAATGAGACGGATACGACCCTCACTCTTTGAAGGAGGTAGTACTTGTATTGGTCGTTCTATGTCGTCAGGATTTTGGATAATATATATAAAAAAAGAAAATTCTGGAAGCAAACAAATACAAACAACTCTCATATGTTACTATACTTTGAAGAAGCAGTAGTACGTGTATTATTTGAAGGTCAGCAAAGTGTATATTTTTGTCTTGAAATAAGGTCGGTAAAAGAGAAGGGAAAAAAACAATCAAGCACTTTTTTTTGTTTTTTGTAGAGGCATTTGTAGACCATCACGCAGCAGCAAATGATTTATTCCAGTAACTACGAACTGTTGTGTTTACTGTTTCTGAAACTCGAACATGTACATATCATGGCATGAATCTTATATATCAGATGTTTAAACACACGCAACTTCTCACAATAACTGTTTTTCAGAGTGTAGATTTTCTGTTTCTGAACGACTTTCCCTAATATGCCATTAACAGTTGTGTCGCCAGAATGTGATACTAAGGTCTGTCTGTTGTGTACATGTGTATGTTTCAGTTTGTTCATTCGAAACCCTTGTGTCTCTGGCAGCATCAGTACCAAGTGTGTGTGTGTGTGTGTGTGTGTGTGTGTGTGTGTGTGTGTGTGTGTGTGTGTGTGTGTGTGTGTGTGTGTGTGTGTGTGTGAGAGTGTGTGTGTGTGTGTGTGTGTGTGTGTGTGTGTGTGTGTGTGTGTGTGTGAGAGTGTGTGTGTGTGTGTGTGTGTGTGTGTGTGTGTGTGTGTGTGTGTGTGTGTGTGTGTGTGTGTGTGTGTGTGTGTGTGTGTGTGTGTGTGTGTGTGTTTGTTAAAGTAAGTTCATCGTCTGACTGTGATACTTAGCTCGCATTCATATTGTTCTGTAAACGGGTGTCGGTGAAGAGTAAACAAACTTTCCAAATTTCCAAGATGATGAATGAAGGGATCGTCGCCGTGTAGCTCTTTGCGGTGCTTCTAAATAATGTTCCACGTCACAAACTTTTTTTTTCCCGCATGTACGTCATAAACATCATTATTTTAATGAACTACAGGCAAGAAAACACATTCACAGGGAAGTATTTTATCATAGTCAGCTCTTGTAGGTATCGATCACGGGCGATCGAAATTCAAGGGACAGAACTGCTGAGAGTTAAGCCCTTATATTTGTGCTGGCTTTTTCATCGTTGCCCCGTCTTTGATATCACCCTATGTGGTGGAAAAGGACGTTAAACCCCCAAACACCCACCCACCCTATTACTAAACATGAATGATGATCCCTCGAACATGCGCTGGAGACAAGTATCCGCGCTACAGCGTTTGTGCATCTGCCTTGCCTATCGCAGCAGATGAAATCTACCGGTTTTTTTTTTCTATTATTTATGGAGACGTTATTTGTGTTTGCTTAGGGGTTTGTGTGTTTTGGGGGTAAGGTACGAGGTCTGATAAGTTAATTTGTCGTGCATTGCATTGTATTTATTTTCATTCCAGGTTTTTAAAAGTAAAATCCGTCCATCTAAATACATTACATTGTTTCATTGTTGCAGATATGTTGTAGTGCTGTTTCTTAAATTTTGTATGAAATAAAGATTAGGCGAAAGAAATACTCTTGGTTTTTTTGGGTTTTTTTTTCGTTTTTGATTTGAAAGGCGTATTCATTCTCTCTCTCTCTCTCTCTCTCTCTCTCTCTCTCTCTCTCTCTCTCTCTCTCTCTCTCTCTCTCTCATTATATGATTTGTATTTACAAAGGTCGCTCATGTGTGTGAATGATTTGGACTCGACGGATGATTTTCTCAATGAGTTTGTTTTTTGTGGTTTAGTGCATAATTTTCTGTCGTAATTTTTTGTTTTTTGTTTGTTTGTTTGTTCATTTTAGTAGATAGTCACTTTAGCTTTAGCAACGGCAAGTTTGCAAACTGGCGAATTTCTGTCAAAACTTTTGCCGTTGATAAATAAAGTTTCATTATCATCATCGTCATCATCATCTCTCTCTCTCTCTCTCTCTCCCCCTTCAAAATTGCCGCTTGCTCAATATTACGACATCCCTTTGGATTAACTGCCTCCGCACAGACGCACACACTCATATACCATGGATCTGTTGCAAGCACTGAACATGCCTGAAAACACACACACACACACACACACAGAGGAGATATTTCTCATCAGTCTGTCCCCCCTGAATACTGTCCGCGTATAACAAACGACGTAGAGGTCACGGCGCCTGCGCACTATCCGGGGTCCCCGCGACATTTGGCGTTTGATTGGACAACCCCCGGCACTCATTACGCCGTCTGGCGGCGGGATTATTGAACGTGATTTCTCCCATGTGCAAGAGTTCCAATCAGGGGCGACAAAGCTTGCCCCAAAGGCTGTCTTCTTACCGCAAGATTTATTACAAACGGGTTGCACTTTTGTCCAAAGCTTTTTCCTTTTTTGTGGGTGTGTGTGCCTCAGTTTCTGGGCAGACTGCATCCCCGCCTGTTTTACAGTCCCAATAAATATTGATCCGTGGCTGACTTGTGTCGGGTCGGCGGCTGTTGGGGCAAAAGCCACAGTCAGTGCCAGGGTGACCAGGACTCGCATGCATGGAGGGAGGTTAGGGCGTAACTCCGGGGCTAGCTTGACTAAGCTGAGACCAAAAGATTAGTACGCGATGCATAAGCGGAGGCTGGGGCAAGTCTGTGACTATTTCAGGGTCTAAACGCTAATGACAGTTCCGAAGTAACAGTTTTTTTTTGGGTTTTTTTTTCAAAGGAATCAGAAAGGAAGGTTTCATTTTGATTCTTTCGTCATTTCCCCCCCCCCCTCCCCTTTTTTTTTCTCTCACATTTTGTGGTTCCTTCTTTCATCACGTTTCTTTTTTGACTCTTTATTTTTTTTTCTTATTTTAACAAACATTTCCATCGAGATTTTAACTGTTGACAGCTTTTGTACAGAGGATTGTTACTCAGTGTTTCTCGCTCCGTACATGTGAGGGAAGTCGGCATCGCCGAATGGTAGAGCGTTGGATTTTCAATGCTCGGGTCGTGAGTTCGAATCCCGGCTGGGGCCAAATATTTGTGCTGGCTTTTTTTCTCGTTGCCCTTTCTTTGATATCACCCATACGTGGTGGAAAAGGACGTTAAACTCCTAAACACCCACCCACCCTCCGTACATTGCACAGTTAGTATGTATTGAGTCCCGCCTGCGCAGGGGCATGTTTGCCACGTAATACTGGTAACTCTCTCTCTCTCTCTGTGTGTGTGTGTGTGTGTGTGTGTGTGTGTGTGTGTGTGTGTGTGTGTGTGTGTGTTGATGTCCTGCAAATTTGTTATCATCCATCACGTGTCTGTTATCAGATAGATTCTGGATTATCTGACTCACTGTCTTGACATAATTATTCTGTCCAAATATTTTACGCAAGTGTACTTTACGTTTGCTCAGGCTGACTCATGCCTGTCAGGTGTTTGTCGCTACAGTCATGTGTAGTGGTGAATATTATATCCATATGGTATAATCAGTGAGATCATTTACAGTTTCTACTTCATGACTTTTGAAATGACGACATCGACGAAAATTTCAATAAAAATAACGGTTTTAACCGCAACAGCAACAGATTTTCAAAACTCCGTTTTCAAACGCACCACCACCACCACAACCACCACCCCCACCAGCAACAACGTCAACAACAACAACAACAACAGCAGCAGCAACAACAACAACATTTTCTAACGAATGACTATCGTTTTTACAGCGTGTCCGGTTTAATCACTTTTGCCCACTCAACATTGGTATGGTATGGTATGGTATGGTATGGTATGGTATGGTAGACTTCTCCTCGGCGCACATATTCATCTCTACTGAAATGCTCATGGCGCCGCAGGGCTGAAGGACAAAGCAGTGAAAGCCTGCTGCATCTAAGCACTACTTTAGGTGCAAACCTCCACCCTGCTATTCACTCTGGTGCGTGCGACAGTATTCTATTTACCACGCCACGAAAAGATGAACGTGGGATTTTTGGCGTGCACAGTTGATATTTGTACCTACACGAAAATGACGTAAACTCCTAAACACCCACCCACCCACCCGCTGTTGGTGATTTTCTGTTTCAGGCCCGAGTGAATGTCCCACCTTGTAGTTCTTCATATCAATATTTACATCCTGCCCAGCACCTGCGCTATCGAGGCTACGCGCCAGGGCTTGCAGGAGTTATATCCCATCCCGTACTTGTGGCAGAGCCAGTACACAAAGCCGTTTTCGGATCAGGAGAATAGTAACTGGTTTTGAAGCGCAGAATACCCAATCAGTAGCAGCGAATGAGTGGCATAGCAGGGGTGTTCGCTATCAGCAGTGTCGCGTGCCCAACGCCTCCTCAGGGTTAACTTGTTACATTCTGTCGTGTCACCATCCGACTGCATTTTACAATGCACGTGATGTACACACATTTTGACCGTGAGCTAGTTACACAAGCTTGGAGTCCTGAAGTCAAGTTGTGTAATAATGAATGACCGTTAGCCAAAGGTCATTTCTCAGAGGCCCATCTTCTGACCCGCGGGGCGGTCAGTGGTCTAGTGGTTAAGACTTTGCCATGAATGCGAGAGGTCAAGTTCATGTTCCACTCGGGGCAAAGAATGTTTCTTTCTCGTATATGTACGTACGTGGCACCTGCCATTCTGGCCAGTCGCAGGGGGTTCTCTCCGGGTACTCCGGCTTTGGAAATGTTCAGCCCATAAAATTCAGAAATAAATGCAGTTCTTAATTTGGAAACTTAAATTTGCTGAGCTGACCCTTCGCACCACGTGATTGTCATGTGTTCATGTGGTATGGTATGGTATGGTAGACTTCTCCTCGGCGCACATATCCATCTCTGCTGAAATGCTCACGGCGCCGCAGGGCTGGAGGACGAAGCAGTGAAAGCCTGCTGCCGTTAAGCGCTACTTTGTGCAAACCTCCACCCTGCTATTCACTCTGGTGCGTGCGACAGTATTTCTGTTTACCACGCCACCGGCCACAGCCTACTCTTCTTCGAAAGATGAACGTGGGATTTTTAGCGTGCACACTTGATGTTTGTGCGTGCGTGTGTACACGAAGGCGAGACAGGCACCGCAAACGAGTCTGCACATGGATTAGACTCGATATGGGAAGGAAAAATCCCACCATGTCCAGTGTGGGAGAGAATGCGTGTGATTCACGTGAGCGTAGGTGTTGGGTCTAGGTCAGCTTTGAGTCAGTTCAAGAAATAGCAAAAAGCGCATACACAACATACGTCGGGCTCGACTGACTGATCCAGCTGCGGGCAGTTCTCGTTCGCACGGTCAGCAGTGGTCCGTGTATTGCATTCAGAACTATACCAGACTATTTAGAGTGTACAGGCGTACTTACTAGCCCCCCCCCCCCCTGACCCCCCCTCCCCCCCGACCCCCCCCCCCCTACAAAAAAAAAAAAAAAAATTGTCTGCCGTGCAGCTTAGTAATTTTCTAAGAATTTGCGACGTTGTGACGTACGTGTGTGTGTGTGTGTGTGTGTGTGTGTGTGTGTGTGTGTGTGTGTGTGTGTGTGTGTGTGTGTGTGTGTGCGTGCGTGCGTGCGTGCGTGTGTGTGTGTGTGTGTGTGTGTGTGTGTGTGTGTGTGTGTGTGTTCGTGTGTGTGTGTGTGTGTGTGTGTGTGTGTGTGTGTGTGTGTGTGTGTGTGTGTGTGTGCGTGCGTGCGTGTGTCACACAGTGCGTGCGTGTGCGTGTGTATCCGACGCACCATTTCAGGCTAGATAAAAGGTCAAGTATTGATGTAATTTAGTGCAAAACGTGCGACCTGTTGTTCCTATCAGTGTTGGTAACTACACAAGGGAAATACCAATCGGTGGTCGAGTTTACCGTCCTGATAATTTGAAGTTCTGCAATCAGTTATGTTAATCTCTCTCAAGGCTCGTGCGTTCAAGGGTGGGTGGGTGTTTGGGGGTTTAACGTCCTTTTCCACCACATACGGGTGATATCAAAGACGGGGCAACGATGAAACAGCCAGCACAAATATCTGGCCCCAGCCGGGATACGAGCTCACGACCCGAGCATTAGAAGTCCAACGCTCTACCATTCGGCCACCCCGGCTCCCCGCTCGTGCGTTCAAGGCATTGTGGGTTTTAATCATTGAATAATAATAATAATAATAATAATAATAATAATAATAATAATAATAACTGAATATTGTATAGGCGCTTTACCCAATTTCTTGAATCGGGTCGAAGCGCCGCGACCTGAACCCATCAAGCACGCTCACGTGAATCACACGCATTCTCTCAGACACTGGACATGAAAACATCACAATCACGTGGTGCGAAGGGTCAGCTCAGCTATTTAAGTTTCGGAATTTAGAATTGCTTTTATTTGCACATTTTGTGGGCTGGGCATTTCCAAAGCAGAGGGGGAGGAAGCCGGAGTACTCGGAGAGACCCCCCCCCCCCCCCGACGATCGGCCCGAGTGAACGGTGCCACGTACGAGAAAGAAAAATTCTGTGTCCAGAGTGAGACTCGAACCTAACCTCTCGCACTAGTGGCGAAGTCTATTATCCACTAGACCACCGACCG
>JACVVK020000181.1:300000-305000 GCA_018292915.2 Batillaria attramentaria | reverse complement strand
ACGTTTTATTTTTAAAAGCGAATGTTTTCTAGTTTTCACGACGCCTTAAAGATCTAAGCTTCCAACAAAGAGCTTTCCGAAGTGTGAAAGAATTTTACAGAGTCGACCGTGTAAGCACAGTCAACTCTGTCACAGTTGCAGAGTTTTCAGCGCTTCGGGGACCCTCATATAACCAGAGCACGAGTTTGCCGTGACATTATTTGGCTTTTGGTCAGTGAGCGAGACACATCGCTGCAGTGTCCAGCGGATGTTGAGTGCTGCACGATCTTTCTCGCTCAGTGTCAAAACGCAAACTGAGCTGTGAAATCAGACTGCCCTTGGCTTTTATTGGGGTTTCAGGGACGCTGAAAACTCTGCAACTGTGACAGAGTTGACTGTGCTTGCACGGTCGACTCTGTAAAAAATTTTTCACACTCAGGAAAGCTTTTTGTTGGGAGCTTAGATCTTTAAACTAAATGTCTGTTTACCGCAGAATTACCACGACAAAAATATATTACAGCACAAGAGGGGAGATAAAGCAGTGAGATAACAATGAAGGGCGACAACTCAACGGCAAAAGACAAAGGGGCAGAGAAGAATGGAGTCGGAGAGAGCAAAGGGATGTCAACCAGTGCGTCGACCTACTTTAACCAGCGTATTGAGATCCCGGATGTTGGCAGTGTACGTACAGCACGTGATCATAGTGTTGGTGACCTAGTTTCACGAGTTTTGTGTCAGCATTGACTTACAAGTCATTCGGTTTGAACAAGATAACTGCACTGCGTGTTATGTGCTCAGAAGGAAATTCAGACAGCCCAGTATTCAACATGTTTAAAGTTTATTGATACCAAAATTTATTGAACATTTACTTATGTATGATCCTGGTATGACAGGCGTGTCGGTTTTGGGTGTTTTTTTGTTTTGGTTTTTTTAAAACTATTATTGATGTATTGAATGATTAATTTCGTATTTTCTTTTGTGTTGTGTCAAAACATTTTTTTCTGTGTTTTTTTTTTTTTTCTTTTCTTCTTCTTCTTCCATTTACGTCGAGACATACAAACAGGGCGTGAAAGTTGTTAATGTGTGCGTGGGAACGGGTCGGGGAGGGGGGGGGATAGAATGTTTTAAAAGGGCAAAATGCACACTAGTGAACATTATGCATGGTGTGCATGCGTGCGTGCGTGCGTGCGTGCGTGTGTGTGTGTGTGTGTGTGTGTGTGTGTGTGTGTGTGTGTGTGTGTGTGTGTGTGTGTGTGTGTGTGTGTGTGTGTGTGTGTGTGTGTGTGTGTGTGTTACAGACCAAATTCAGCCTGCGTAAGCTATGGGCGTTCTCGGGCCCCGGGTTTCTGATGAGCATCGCCTACCTGGACCCCGGCAATATAGAGTCGGACCTCCGGGCGGGGGCCATTGCTGGGTTCAGGGTCAGTCACACTCTGCTGTCAAACCGTATTGTTGACGCACCTTATACAACTGCTTAATTGTCAACTTGATTTGGGTGACTAGGTGTGTGGGTGTGTGTGAGAGATAGAGTGAGTCTAATGGCACTTTGTCTTTATTTATTAAGCCCCTTGCCCACGAAGTAGATTATTCTCTGCTTTCAAGTTGTAAAGAAGCGGTTTATAAACTGTTTTCAAGCTGTTTCAAAGCGGTTGATAAGCTGATGCGAAGCGGCTTATAAGTCGTTGTAAAGGGGTTATAATCTGTTTATCGGCTGTTTTCAAGCTGTTTCAAAGCGGTTGATAAGCTGATGCGAAGCGGTTTATAAGCTGTTTTAAAGGGACTATAATCTGTTTTAAAGTTGTTTCAAAGCTGTTTTCAAGCTGTTTCAAAGCGGTTTATAAGCTGATGGGAAGCGGTTTATAATCTGTTTTAAAGGGTTTATAATCTGTTTTAAAGTTGTTTCAAAGCTGTTTATAAGCTGTTTTCAAGCTGTTTCAAAACGGTTTATAAGCTGACGCGAAGCGGTTTATAAGCTGTTTAAAGGGTTTATGAGCTGTTTTAAAGTTGTTCCAAACTGTTTACGAGCTGTTTTAAAGGATTTATCTTCGTCTTGAAGCGGTTTATAAGCTGTTTCAAAGCTGTTGTCCTCTCACCATGCATGTTTTCACAACTTAATGTTTCGCAGCTGCTGGTTTTGTCAGACCGCTGTTTTCACTATTTTGTGCTTGTCTGTTGTCAACATCGTTTGTAATGTATGACGTGCTTTGTGACGTAAATTTGTGCATTTGTCTGTATAAGTACCGTTCTTTTGTGAGCGCAGTGTTAAGTGTATACATGCATATGTACAAACCATCCCACAGGTGGCTACACTGTATATATGTCCGTTCCCTTTATAATAAATAATAATAATAAATAATACTTTCAGAACGCTAGATCTCGCAGCAAATCGACTGACAGCACTCGTAGAACCCTCCCCAACGCCCCCTAGCAGGGGTGGAAAGTAAAATTCGACTTGACTTGAATCGCTGAATGTATAGTCCTTCGCTCTACGCTTCCCAGTTGCTATGGGTCCTGATGTTGTCCACAATCCTGGGGCTGCTGATTCAGCGGCTGGCGGCGCGACTGGGAGTGGTGACGGGCAAGCACCTGGCTGAGGTGGCCTACTTGAAATACCCGACGATACCTCGAGTCCTGCTGTGGATTATGGTCGAGATCGCCGTTATTGGATCGGACATGCAGGAGGTCATAGGCACCGCCATTGCTATCTACCTTCTGTCTGACGGCTTGTGAGTTAAAATCCTAATAAAAAAAAAATCATATGCATACGGAATTATGTATGTTGTGATGTATGTAAAAATCCAAATACTTTTCTTACCATTTTGTTCTTCATTAGCAAATTGGACAAACAAACAAACAAACAAACAAACAAACAAACAAACAAAACAATGCTTTAACTCTTACGAGACCGAGCCCGACTAACCCCCTGCCCGCTAAATGAAGACTGGTTAAAAAGAAGAAGCCACTGCGCACCAGTAGGAACATAATTGTGGTTTCCACTGGCTTCGAGTGAGAAATGCTATTTTTGCATGGGCTTTTAAGACTTACGGTCTCCTAAAGGAAATTCATTTGGAGTTGTGGAGGGGGAGCCGGGGTGGCCGAATGGTAGAGCGTTGGACACTCAACGCTCGGGTCGTGAGTTCGTATCCCGGCTGGGGCCAAATATTTGTGCTGGCTTTTTCGTCGTTGCCCCGTCTTTGATATCACCCGTATGTGGTGGAAAAGGACGTGAAACCCCCCAAACACCCACCCACCCACCCTGGAGTTGTGGAAACATGAGGGTCAGAAAACCACTGGGAAAAGAAGAAGAAGAAGAGGAAAAACCCCATAACACCACCACCACCACCACCAACAACAACAACAACAACAAAACCACGACACACTGGCAAGACAAATGCGAGATCACATGTTCATTCTGTTCTTGCAGAATCCCTCTATGGGGAGGTGTCCTGATTACTATCGTGGACACGTTCACGTTTCTGCTGCTGGACAAATATGGACTCCGTAAACTAGAGGCCTTCTTCTGCTTTCTCATCACCATCATGGCCTTCACTTTCGGATACGAGGTGTGTGTGTGTGTGTGTGTGTGTGTGTGTGTGTGTGTGTGTGTGTGTGTGTGTGTGTGTGTGTGTGTGATTTCCTCTATCACTTACATGCTTTTTTTCTGTCTGTCGGTCTGTCGGTCTGCCTGTCATTCTGTCTGTCTGTCTGTCTGCTTGTCTGACTACTTGTCTGTCTGTCTGTCTGTCTGTTATTTTGCTTGTCTGTCTGTGTGTCTGTGTGCCTGTCTGTCCGTCATTCTGTCTGTCCGTCATTCTGTCTTTCTGTTTGTCTGTCTGTCTGTCTGTCCGGCCGACCGTCCGTCTGTCCGTCCATCCGTCCGTCCACCCATCCGTCCGTCCGTCCGTCCGTCCGTCTACCCACCCTCCTGTCTGTCTGTTTGCCTGTCTGTTTGTCTGTCTGTCTGTTTGTCTGTTTGTCTGTCTGTCCGCCCACCTGTCTGTCCGCCCACCTGTCTGTCCGCTCACCTGTCTGTCCGACCGTGCGTCTGTCCGCCCTCCTTTCTGTCTGTCTGTCTGTGTGCTTATCTGTGTGCTTGTCTGTCTGTGTGTCCGTCCATCCATCCGTCCGTCTGTCCATCCGTCCGTCCGCCCGTCTGTCTGTCTGTCCGTGATTCTGCTTGTCTGACTGCATGTCTGTTTGCAGTACGTAGTGGTAAAGCCCGACCAGAGGGAAGTGGTGCAGGGTTTGTTCTTCCCCTACTGTAAGGACTGCGGATCCGACCAGCTGCTGCAGGGAGTGGGTGTAGTCGGCGCCATTATCATGCCCCACAATATCTACCTGCACTCGGCTCTTGTGAAGGTATGGGGGACAGATTTTCACGGGTATACTTTTACTGTAGTTTCTACGTACACTCGGCTCTTGTATGAGGGGCAGAATTTCACGGGCATACTTTTACTGTACTTTCTACTTACACTCGGCTCTTGTGCAGGTGTGGGGGACAGGATTTCACTGGCATTCTTTTACTGCTACTGTCTGTTTGTCTGTCTGTCTGTCTGTCCGGCCGACCGTCCGTCTGTCCGTCCATCCGTCCGTCCACCCATCCGTCCGTCCGTCCGTCCGTCCGTCTACCCACCCTCCTGTCTGTCTGTTTGCCTGTCTGTTTGTCTGTCTGTCTGTTTGTTTAAACAGTCGTCTTGAACGAAACACGCACGCTCACCGTGGAGCTCGCTCACTTGCGCATTCACGCACACACACACACACACACACACACACACACACACACACACACACACACACACACACACACACAACAAAAACAACAACAACAACAACAAAACCAACAACAAAAACAAAAAACCCCAAACAAACAAAACACAAAACAACAACAAAACCAACAACAACAACAACAAAAAACTGCAAAACAAAAACACAAAACATAAAACTCAGAAAGAAAATAAACCAACAACAACAACAACAACAACATCCCATAAGAATGCCGACTTCCTTTCTTAAGCGGTACA
>JACVVK020000181.1:292500-295000 GCA_018292915.2 Batillaria attramentaria | reverse complement strand
GTATAGTATAGTATAGTACGTTCAATATTTCATCTTTGTATGTCCCCGGTATAGTACAGTATAGTATAGCACGTTCAATATTTCATTTTTGTATGTCCCCGGTATAGTATAGTATAGGATAGTGTAGTGTAGTGTAGTGTAGTGTAGTATAGTATAGTATAGTATAGTATAGTATAGTATAGTATAGTATAGTATAGTATAGTATAGTATAGTACGTTCAATATTTCATCTTTGTATGTTGTGGTGGCTTTTTCATCGTTGCCCCGTCTTTGATATCACCCGTATGTAGTGGAAAAGGACGTTAAACTCCCAAACACCCACCCACCCCTTCATCTTTGTATGTTTCCGATGTACAGTATTTGTACAGTTTAGTCAGTATTTCACGCAGGCGATTGTCAAACCCAGGAATTTCTTCAGCAGCAAGAGTGGTTAGGGTCGCTTCGAGCCGTTGTAGTGCTCTCCCGCGCGCGGCCAGCAGACCAGTGTGTCGCATTGAGAGCTCTATGAGCTCTACTTTTCATTAAGATAGATAACTTCGAGGGTACGGTCGCACTCACAAGCGCTGATGTTTCGAAACGATCGCACTGCTCTTCTGTTATCGTATGTGACTAAGATTCTTATCTTGTTTTCAGTTCTAGTACGGTTTCAGGTCTGTTTTTAAACCTGTGTGTGTGTGTGTGTGTGTGTGTGTGTGTGTGTGTGTGTGTGTGTGTGTGTGTGTGTGTGTGTGTGTGTGTGTGTGTGTGTGTGCGCGCGCGCGCGTGTGTTTGTGTATGTGTGTGTGTGTGTGTGCGCGCGCGTGCGTGTGTTTGTGTATGTGTGTGTGTGTGTGTACGCGGAGTGCATACCTGCGTGCATGCATTGTGTGCGTGTGTGTATGTGTGTGTGCGTGTATGTTTGTGAATGTGTGTGTGTGTGTGTGTGTGTGTGTGTGTGTGTGTGTGTGTGTGTGTGTGTGTGTGTGTGTGTGTGTGTGTGCGCGCGCGTGCATGTGTGCCTGTGCGTGTGTGCTTGTGTATTATATACAGCGGGATGAAAGCAGTCGCCGGATTCCTGACAATACTTATCATCGCCATCAACATCTACTTCGTTGTCGTCTACCTTCAAGAGGTACCGAAGCTGTGGTACCTCTACCTCATTATCATCGTCATTGTCGTCCTGTACCTCGCTTTTGTCATCTATCTGGTGAGCATGCCGAGAATGGTAAATAAGGTCGGGAGGGGAGAGGAGGGGTGTGTGTGTGTGTGGGGGGGGGGGGGGGTCTGGGGATGGAGGAGAGATGAGGGGAGGGATGATGGCGTTGAAAATTAAGTCACATGCGCGGGTTTTGTTGTTGTTGTTGTTTGTTTACGTGGTTGTTATTGGAAAAGGACGTTAAACATCCAAACACCCGACGTGACTGTTACAGGAAGCATTCAAATTTGCACATGTAATATATCCGGTTCATAACTTCGCGACTTAGAGAGAGAGAGAGAGAGAGAGAGAGAGAGAGAGAGAGAGAGAGAGAGAGAATAACTTCTTTCTGCTGTTTTTTTCTTCAGTCGCTCTTTTGTGCATTCGCCATGGGAGCAACATCGCTGAAAAAACTACCGGTAAGTATTGTACATGCTGGCAATGTTGGGTACTTAATTTCTTCCTTGTAAATGCACACACAAACACAAACACAGCCACAGCCACACACACACACACACACACAGAGCCACAGAGCCACACACACACACACCAAGGTGTAAATCTGTTAGAATGTGATTCATTGATTTAAGATTCGAACCTCCATCCGTGGTGTATTTGGATGAGATTTTTGTGGCAACGGCAAGAAAGTCAGCAATGTTGTGTTTTCATTATTCCTTCGTGCCTCCCTCAGTCGTCTGCAGATCTTTCTCTGTGTGCAATCAAGTCAGCAATGTTGTTCATTCGACCTTTTATCTTCTTCTGTTGGGTTATGATGCACGAAAAGACACTATACCAGTCCAAGGTGTAGCTCTACTCTTAGACTTACTACAGGGGGACCACCGCCAGAGTGCATTACCGTAGAGTCACTAAGAATAGTGGCAGAACCGGCCCCCGTAGTGTAGTGCTTAGCACCGACTTCGGACCATGGACCGGGAGACCCGGGGTCGAGTCCCAGCCGAAGCAAGCGGGATTTTTCCTACCTAGGTCGGCTCCTACCCAGAGCGGGTGTGCTATGGACCCAGTCTTCCGAGCCACCCGTGGATTCCACCCATGACCTGGGAGGAACACCACTGGAGCTGGCAAAGACTTGGGGCAGTGGAGAAAGAAAAGAAAAAACTAGTGGCAGACTTGCCTGGTCACCGTCTTTGCATCTCGTACAATCTTTTGGTCTTAGTCTAGTTAAGTAAGTCTCGGATTTAGTCCTGGTCTCCTTCGATGCATCACAACCTTGGTTTCTTGTGTGTGTGTGTGTGTGTGTGTGTGTGTGTGTGTGTGTGTGTGTGTGTGTGTGTGTGTGCAGATGATCGCCAAGCTGGGTGTAAACATT
>JACVVK020000181.1:120000-287500 GCA_018292915.2 Batillaria attramentaria | reverse complement strand
TACAACTTTTTTTCTCGTTTTGTGTGTGTACGTGTTGGAGATTATACGGAAGTGGAACAGGCAATGCATTATGGGGTTAAAATGACTCAGACAACCTTGTAAGTTCAATAAGAATCACAAAAGATGTGCTAATCAGTTTGTGAAATCATTCAAGTGTTGTGAACCGAACATTAAAAAAAAAATGATTTCTATCTTCCTCGATGATGGAATGATTTTAAGCACAGCTTGGCTTTCTATGTCATGAAATCACGTGATGGGTCCTGGGATCAATAACGTGATTACCGGAAGTACTCGGGGTGACATGCGCAGTGGGCGTGTGGAGGTGAAGACAAGTGACACTAAGTGCAAGGTGCGCCACACGTTTATCACACACGCCATTCCGTTTCGTCAATGCATACAGATCCAAGGTAGAGAACCCCCCGCACTGGATGAAGCAGTTATCTACCGTTACGTCGGCGATGCTAAGGCTTCTGTCATTATGTGTGTGTGTGCTTGTGCAATTTGAATTGGAGGTGCATATTTACTGTACAACTTTTACCAGTTTCTCACGTGACAGACTAAAGAGATTCACTGCTTTTTCTGGACCTGCATTCGTGTTTTCTGGCAGACGGACGACTGAAGTCTGGGTGGTTTGTGACAGGGAGTGCGTCTATAATTATGTCTACGGTGAAGAGAGAATCCCTGTTTGTTTGCTTGTCTTACTGGATGTGCTGCTCAAACGAGCCTCACTTTACCAGCGTTACTGAAGTGCGACGGAAATAAATGCCAGTTCCGTATGCTTCGGCCAATGCTGCTAACAAAGAGTACAATTTCTCTGAATGGGTGGAACTCACAGTCAAAAACAGAAGGAAAAAAAGAAAAGTTGTGACTGTGTTGACCGTCTATTAATAAAAATTTACACACGCTTTGCTGGCCTTTTTTTCTTTTAAAAAAGAGGAAAATACCGGTATTAGTCAGCGTATTCTTAAAATGGAAGGCGTTAATCAATCAAATAACTAATCAAACTGTGCGTAGTTGGCGTAACGTTTCCATCAGCAGAACAGTCACTGGAAAGCCAAACGCGACGAAATCAGAACAATCACAACAGATTAGACAGGCGCGGAGACTAACCGTTTTAGGTCTCGAAACTTTGGTGGTTATTTTGAAACGAATGGCCCCCTAGCAAGACGTCTAGAGGCGGACAAAGCTGTGATGGACGCAATTAACTTGCAGACTTTGGAAGCAGCGATAGCAGAAGCGACTGGTCAGAGGGTTTTGTGTGAGGGTAGCGAAGAGTGGGCGTTGCCAGCACACCTCCCTGGAGGGTCGGGTGGGCTAGGGGGGGGGGGGGGATACCCACGTCAGTAACCACACCACCGCCGTACATGTAACTTGAAGCGTGCCACATACAGGGAAGACGAAAAGCAGCAAAAAGACAAGGCAGATTCAAGCAGACGAACAAACACACAAACAGCCTTCTCTCTCATTTTTTTTTCTGTTAAAGAAACAAAAACAAAAAAAGAGAAAGTAATAACCACACTAACAAGGATTTCAAAATATATTCATAAATTTAGTATTTATTTCTGAAAAAAACTCTGGCTCAGTGTTTGACACAAACAATACACAGCTATGCAGACAGACACAAGATCAAAAGCACTGGTAATCAAGATTATTCTGATTAAAAAAAAAGAAGAAAAAAAAAAGAGGAGATAAAAACGAAGAAGCAACAGAGCAAGAGCCGAAGTGATGACAAGCTACTGCTGGGGGAGCGAAGCAAGCAAGCAATGCTGTTGCAGCAATCTTCACGTATGCACGCGAACATTGGAAACCTTCCCCCTCCCTCCCTTCCCTCTCATTCCCGACATACGCTTACACACAGACACAACACTACCTACTGTACACAGCCAGACAACAGTCAAGTGGTGTTTTTTTGTTTTTGGCTTTTCTGACTTCCTCTGGAACCCCTCCAACCTCCCAACACCCCCTCCTCCCCCTCCAGCCTTACTGAAAATTTTCGCTTTTAACAGCCAAGTCAAAGAATACTACATAGTACAGATTACAAGCACTTGAACAGTCAGATTTCCCCATTTACCTAGGCTGAAAGTAGAATCTTTTAACAGTCAAGTCGAAGCGCATTGAACGTTACTGATTCAGGTACTGTTCGCTGACGGTAGCAGAACTAGTCTCCATCAGGCCGTGTACAATAGCTAGTCGTGCAAAAAGCGAATGTTCTAAACTCCTCCTTTGAGCGTGAATACGCAAGACATGATGAACATTTTTTTTTTTGTTTTTGTTTCTTTGCAATGAGAGATTGTTGAGACACTTTCAATTTAACATTACCTTTTCTCAAAAACAGACCGCTTTTGAAGAGGGCAGTGGTTTGCGAAGACTGTAAAGCACAACTTCGCTGTTTCAGACATGACCTCCGTCAAACAGAGACCCTCGGAAAAACGGCTATTTCTGAAAGTAAACTCGCTCAAAGTTCTTCACCAGTCAAACTGTAAACCGTTACTATGACGACAAAGGAGGAGAATGGAACACCGTACGAACAAAAACACTCACGCTGACTCTCTCTCTAATGCTTGCAACGACAGCCGTGGAAACATTCGACTCAAGCCTGGCACATCGAATCCTGTACATTGTCTCGTTATGACATCTACCGCTAAAGGATACCTTTCTACTTTTGGCCAACATTCAATGGTTTTCGGTTCTTGCATCACAATCAGTTTTACGGTTTTGTCGTTAACTAACCAGGAAAGTGCTGTACAGTACAATCCCGAGCAATCTGAAACAAAATACAACAGACACCCCTACGCTTTTCCGCGACGAACATTTCCAAGGTGAAAGGTAGTGACAGAACAATTTTTCACATGGACTGTACGTTTGGATAGAGAATTCACAAATTACAATTCACGTGTTATACCTCCACCTTAATTTCTTAAAGTCCTGGAACAAAATATTACCGTTGAGACAGGTGTACAAACCAAAGCCAGTGGGTCCGACTGTTAAACAGTCCATAACCAATACAACACACCAACAGATTAAAAAAACAAAAACAAAAAACAAACAGCATCAGAACCTATTTCGCCGTCAGGAACATTTCATGTTCCTTGAAAAATGTTTTCTGCACATGTCAGAATTGACACAACAAAGCAATTTGACCACATCATTAGTTCTAGATGAACACTTGATGTTCTCCAACGCAATTTCCCCCCCATTGTCAGCTGACCTAGCAGGCTTAGGTAAGAACGGATTTTAAAAAAAAACCCAAAACCGGACGCCCAGTAACAAAATTAACAGGGCTCACGGTTGAACAAGATACACGTCATACAGACGGTAACTTCACTTTACAGGTTTTACACAGATTCCACGGAAATGGTTTAACAGCAACAACTGTTTGATAACTTTAGAAGGGAAGGACACAAACAAAAACAAAAAAAAAGAAGAAATAAATCGCCGTTGTGAAAAACAATATGCACACTATACAAAGGAAATCGTATGGCAACATGCCATAACAATTTACAAAAACGTTTAAGTGTTTGCTGTATCATCAACAATCTTTCAGAGAACAGAGAGAGAGAGAGAGAGAGAGGACTCACAACCCACTAACCAAACGTTACACGCACCACACACAGGGGGAAATCCAGGAATTAGTGTGTCATTGCTAAAAATCGCCAGAAAACCAAAAACACGAAACAAAAAAACTCTACAGTATGGGGGGGTCAAGGAAAAAAAAAAAAAACGATTTTAAAACAAATCAACAACACTTAGAAATCGACCGACACAGTCTCAAAAAATGCATGATTAGATACATCGACCAATCACTGACAATATTTCAACAAATCACGTGACCACTACAGCCTATGATACAAAAGATTATACATCACGGCTCACAGAATGCGCGCCAGTCATACACAGATAATTCCCATCTACACTCAACGGTATAGACAATACAGGCACGAGCGTGCGACCGAAATTTCATCTGTTGACGGACCTCGGAATTGTCTCTGAAGAAGGATCAGCATCAAAACGATACGGAACAGCATCCATCCCCAAAGTCTGTAACTTGGAAGTGTTTCCAGCGGGGCAAAGCCTACCATCCTAAGAAATAGGAAGTCTTATCGTTTGACCGGTTTACATACGGAAAAAAAAATTGGCTGTACTTTCTTAGGAGGAGAGAGAGAGAGAGAGGGTGGGGAGGTGGCTGGTGGGGGCACGCGTTACCAAAGATTTTTGCGGCTGCGCAGAAAACCCACGGTGTATAAAGTATCGCAGTTGCAAGCGATGTCACGGACGTTCACTTTGCAACGGGGACTTCACTGCTCCCTACAACGGCACATACTTCTTTGCCACCACAACGAAGCTTAAAAGTAAATGTTCTTTACGTAATTATATGTGTTCATGTACTTCACAGCGCCATGTGACGGGACGTACTTCTTTGTCGCCAAACCCGAAGCTTCACGATGAATTGATTTTATGCAGAGTTTCACAGAAAGGTTCTTTATATGTTAAGTGCATGATGTGTGTGTATGTGTGTGTGTGTGTGTGTGTGCGCGCGCGCGCTTGAAAAAGTGAACATCATTGCCACTATCGCCAAAACCGAGAATCTCAAAATTCCTTCACTATCTTTTCATCACTTACTTCACGGCACCATATAGCGGCACCTACTTCATCGCCACAACCGCCGAGGATGCACTGAAACTTCAGTTCCGCGGAAAATAAACGCGATTTCGCGACACGGAAATTTCAGGTCGCCCCTACAATGGGACTTACTTCTTTGCTGCAGCCACAGGGGGAAGGAGAATTTCTGCTGTGAAACGGAACAATTTCTTTATTGCCAAAACCGTTTCAAAATGAGCTTTTGTTGGGTAGAATATTATTATAACGAAAGATACTATTCTTGGGATTAAGTAACGAAGGACAGGGGTGGAGGGTGTTCAGATTTTTATATTACAGAGAAAATTAATCATTCACGTCAACAGCATCGAGGATGTTGATAACCGACTCCGATGAACATCTCGCTGGCACCTAGGTTTTTTTATATTTATTTTTTAGCTCGAAACCGGGGAACAAACCAGGAAGAAAGAAGGTGCGAAAAGGAACCAATGCCATCATCACTAAAAACGGCTTCACTGTGGCAGAGGCGCCGAAAGCTCTCGTACCAGTGAAATCACTGTACGTGTCAGCGTAAATACCGGAATGTTCACTGTGCCTGTCAATGGAACTTACACGTCTTGTTACGCCCGAATGACGTATTCACTGTACCTGTAAACGGGACATACGGCTTTTTCGCCTAAAATGACGTAGTCACTAAAACTGTCCACAGAGCCCACGTTTACCACAGCTCTTGTACCGGTGAGGTCACTACCGCCGAAATGACGTACAAGAGACGGGCGTACAAACGTCATATCGACGAGTTCACCGCGCCTGTCAACGGAACCTACACTTTTTTCGCCAACTATGATGTAACGCACGTCTCAAACTCTTGTACTGGTGTGTTCACTGTACCAGTCAGCGGCACATACGTCTTCTTTGCCAACATGACGTACCGTATGCTATAAACGAGGGACGTACATACCTAAAACTTAAACTACCGGCAAGTTCACAGTACCCGTCGGCGGAACTACGTCTTCTTTTGACAAAACGACGATCACGAACGAGGAACGTATCAGCTACAAAATCTCTACCGGCAAATTTACAGTACCGGACAGCGGAACCTACGTCTTTTTCGCCAAAAAATGACGTACCATACGTCAGAAACAGAAAAACGAGGAAGGGGAGTACACGTACAACTTAACTACCGGCGAGTTTACTGTACCCGTCAATGGAACCTACGCCTTTTTTGCCAGAAATGACGTACCGTACGTCACGAACGAGGAGAGGAGAGAGAGAGAGTTACGTCTAACCTCACGACTGGGATCTTCACGGCTCCAGTAAATGGCACGTACTCGTCCATCGCCTACATAGGAAGAAGATACAGGAGGGTCAAGACGGATAAGGAAAATGATGGTGAGTGAGTGAGCGGGTGAGTGTGTTTTTAGGGCTTAAAGCCGCGCAAGCCACAAAGACTAATTCGCGGCTGAGTGTGCCTGCACTACATGAAAAAACAAAACAAAAATGTAACGTTGGACAAAGGAAGGATGCAAACTGGTCCACGGGGCGATGTAAACCCAGGACATGCAGGAGACGCTGCACCTTCATGCTAATTTCTCGAACTCCCGATTACAAAAAAAGCGTAGAAAACAAATAGCTATTACAACTAGGTAGATGGTGTGTTCTGCACATTCAAGTACTTCGAGTAACTTCTAGTTAAAACCTTTCAAAGATCATTGTACCAGAAACATCTACCGTCATCTGAAATTGGGCCTAAGCGCCATGCACTTCATCAGCGCTTAGGTCATTTTGCCCAGAGGACGGTAGATGTGACGCACAAGTTCATACGTAAGGACTGGGATACGAGATTGTTCGGTAAACGCCGTTGAAGCGACGACTGGCTGTGCGACGGCCGGAGATTCAATAGTGGGATATTGGACTGTTTACTGCCGTGAAGCAACAAACGGCTATCTCGCGACCTGATTTGTCATCGTCTATCCCGAGTAAAGTTACCTTCACCACAGGGGCGACACTTAAAAAAGAAAAGAAAAAAAGGATTGAAATGAGGAAACCGAAATCGACGACGGGGGTGGTAGGGAACTATGTGTCGGTGGTAAGATGGTTACGGCTGCAGGAAAACCTGGATCGAAACTCAAACGGAACTTAGAAAAAAAAAAAAAAAAAAAAAAACTTCCCCCAAAAGGAATTTCTGGTGGCGGAAAGTGTCACCCCTGGTATAGCAAAATAAGAGAAGGGCGTCGACAAGTTTAACAAAAGATTGGGGTGTGGTGGATTGTATGTAGTGTTGGGTGTGTGTGTGGGGGGGGGGGGGGGGCGTAAGTGCTGGTGTTCTTTTTCTTTTTAATAAGCCTGGATACGAAGCTTTACGCAAACGAGGCATAAAAGGAGAGTCACTTTTCGATGAAACTGCTCTCGAGGTCACGTAGTCACGTTTCCTTGGGGTGCGGTGGTGGTGTGGGAGAACAGGAACGGAGATGGGGTGTGTGTGTTAGTGTGTGTGTGTGTGTTAGGGGTGGAAAACAGGGTAGAGGTGTGTAAAACAGGGTAGAAATGAGGCCGCAAAGGGACCTACGAAAGAATAAGAACGGGTAGGAGAAAAAAAAGAAGGTAGGGATAATCTGCGCGGCCGCTCAAGACATCCTTCAACATAAACAGGGAACCACGGAAGGTCTTGACCATAAAGAACAGCCTAAATATTCGTACAGCCAACTTTAATTTTGAACTGAAGTCCAAGAAAGATAACAAGAAATGGTTTTAACATTGCCCAAATTTTCGACCTGGGGCTTCGACTTAAACGTTGTTGTTCTATCAATCAGATGTGCAGTCGGTCGTACGCTCGTGCTGTTAGGAAGTCTGCTTGGCTCTTGTCCCCAAGACAAACAACAGAACATTACACACCACTCAGACACGTCACACACGATCGTTTGGACTTGGAAAACCAGAACACATATGTACTACATCCACGTCGACCACACAAGTTAAAAACACAACTCGGCACAGCAAGTCTTGGGCTTCATGGCACTTGGTTATATGGCATCAGCAGTCAAACATTAGTTCTCCTCCCCACAAAGAGTACATCACTCAGGGTTAGGGAAAGCCCAGACGCTGGTTCACATCCAACTCTTTAAGTGTGCTAGCTTGGGCACATGTTGCGTTGACTGGTCAAAAAAATCGCAAGCACCACTGTTCTTTGTTGAGTTTTTGTTTTGTTTCTGATACTGAAAACGTGAGCCCAAACACTCAACACAGGACATCACACAAACACACATACTGACATTCACGCAAACCCTAGAACATATTCAACGTCAAATGCTCACCATAATCTTAAGTTTCTTGTTGTGAACAAAATACCAAAAGGTAAAAAAAACAAAAAAGTTTACCAAGACTTTCTTCAGTTCTCTTTGAAAGAATTATACAAAGAACGCACCTTTTCCTGGCCTGCAAAAATTTCAGTGGTTCAGGTTTCCAGTTGTTCTGGGGAAAATCAAGAGTTAAATATGTACTGACCAGAAGCAGACAGTGCAAGGTTGAGCTACTGCTCTTCTACAATTCTGTTTCGATTTTGGGATGGCATTTTCGATTACCATGCGAGCACTGACTACGAACGTTCAAAGACCAAGCAGACACCACACACACACACACACAAAATGACACACGGAAAGAAAGAACACATATGAACCTTGCCAAAAATATGCTGCAAAGAGTGTTGAAGGAAAATATCACAAGATTCCATTTTCTTCTTTACGTGTTTTTTGTTTGTTTTTTTAAAAAGGGAAAGAAAATGATGCGCATAATTATAACCAAACGAGTCGTCTCCTTTGAATGGTGTAGTTTTGGATTTTATCACAAAGATAGGAACTTGCTTGATAAAACATTATCAATCTGTCATAATCATCTGTCATAATCATGTTCATCACATTCCCTTTGGAAACAGTGTCGTAACAGGGAGGGGGGGCAGATTCAACCAAGCGTGACCAAACCAAGCCTAATCGCTTGTTGGCCAATCCAGCAACGTTTGCAGCAAACCGATAACAATCAAACACTGGCTGCCGCACCTCGATACGATACTTGACCCATTCCGGTGGGATACTGGAATCAAACTGTTTGCCGACATAGCAGCAACAACCTGATGTAGCCTTTTTGTTCCGTACCAGTAAGAAACACATATCGATATTAACCGCTGTTTCAGTCCCAAACCGGTATTTTCTCCTGGTTCAAACGGCTATCCCAAGGCGACTATCATACGAAAGGGGTCAAATATCGGTATCGGCTGCGACAGCTCCCTCGCCACAGAGGGCGATCATTACTGAAGGACGAATGGGTCTTGTGCTATACACCTTGTATGAAATGGTTAGAATTTGCAAAATAAGCTTCAGTAAAACGCAAGGCCAACAAAATATTGAATTTGTTTTCCCCAAACGCATTAAATTTGGTTGGTAAGAGTTTTACCCTTTGCATGTGAAAGAAAACCACACAGAAATGTCATCCGGTACACAAGTGCATGCAACGGAAGGTCTCATCTTCAGAATTTACACGCCTGAACAGGAAAGAAAGCCAAAGCAGCGTTTGTGCAGGCACTGCAACGTTGAAACAGACGGCTGGTAAGCAACTAAGGGTTTTTATTTTTTTGCGGCTACCATTTTTTTCTCTCCTCCTACTCGCAGAGGGAGACGGACCAAATAAAAAAAAATAAAAAAATTAGGGAAATTCCAGAAGAGAACACAGATCTTCTCTCTAGCAACAGAGCTCGTAAATTCAACGACTAAAAAGGGGAGAGCGAGGCCCTGGGAATCTAAGCGGCTTGATTACGAGTCGCTAAGGGCTACGGGAAAAAAAAAGAAAAAGAAAGAAGAAGAAAGAGCAGCTTGTGAAAAGTTTTCGAGCAGCGTATGACATGTTCAGATCAGGAATGCAACAAGAAACGGCCGTAGTTTAAAAAAAAAAAAAAAGTCCCCCACTAAAAGACAAATCACAATACTTACAGTTTTCTAGCACACAGACAGCAAAGCTTGATGACAATGGCTGGGTACACATGACTACGTGCTTGGTAAATGTACACACGGCTTCGAAGAGCTTACAGCTGGTTATACATTATGTAGGTGAAACGTAACATTGGGTTTGGTGTTTACAGAGATGGCAGGAGGGGGGGACAGGGGGAAGGAGTCAAAAACATAATGTGCAGAAGAATATCACATGTTGAGATTTTAAAAAGTAAACATTTTTTCATCGTCAACACAAAACATCATACATCACTAGACTGTGTCTGTAGTTCTGATTTGCAATTAATTCTTGCACATTAGAAAACTGAGTACATGTTGCTTACAGATTCAAAATCTCTCGGAGCTACAGTAAGGTTCCATTACCAACTTGTACAAGTACTTATGTGTCACACAAAAACACGAAATACACAATAATGGTCTATCACTACTAATAGTTCATTAGTATCCTCAAATACAGCATACACTTGGTGTAAAGTATACAAAAAGGAACTGGTTTTACTGTGGGAAAACTGATAATAAAATACACATCGTAAATTCAAACCAGCTGTTGTTCTGAACATGAGTCACGGATGTACTTTTGCAGACATGGCACTATAGTTGATATAGTATGGTAAATTCTTTATGTCACACACTTAGGAATCCTGTTGAGACTGCTAACAATGGCACCGTTTCTCTTAACTAGACGTTCTATACAAGCTTTCTGTCCAACAGCTTGCTACAAGTACAGTATAAAGACAGCTACGGAATGATGATCCTATGAGGGCGAAAGAGGAAAGGTGACAAAAAAAGATATACCCTGTATGTCTTGGGGGGTAATACTTGTTTCACAAGAAAATTAATTCACTATACTATAACCGAAAGGACAGAAACTCTATCTGGTGCCTTTAAGTGGCTATAGATGATTCAGATATCTCTTCAAAGTTGTAGAACAAACTTATCGAAAGAAATTGCAAAGAACAGGATCGGTTCTCACAGTCTGTTAACATGATATGTTTTCATTATTAAAAGCTCTCAGAGATTGTATCGAATGAATTCACCAACCTAATGACCTCTGTTGATACTAAAATCTGAAATTAATCCCAAAAAGTCTCCTAATTAAAATTTCAAAGAACTTCTACAGTTAACTAAAAAAAAAAAAATCATGAACGTCCAATTCTTACACACACGGATAAAATATGGTCAAAATGTTACAGATAAAAACTTCAAAAATGACGCTGGAGATTTGAAAGTCATACACGCACAAACATACACACTACCGTGATTTGTGTTGTCACCATGCCACTATCCTACAAGACTTCTTCATGTTTGACTAACAAGTTCAAAACATTTTTCCCACAAAAATGCCAAACATACACTTACATTTAGAAGTCATAGCAAACATTTTATGAAAAATAGAGTTATGAAGTACAACAATGGACGATAACAATCATAATTAAAATAACAAACTGAATATCTATATCTGGTAATCTACCACCAAAGGATAACTACACAATCAATCAACTCACATGCGTATGACATACATGTATATATTTCTCAAGTTTTAAAAAAAAACCAAACAAACAAACAAAAAAACCTGCACAATAAAATACATACATGTACTATAAAACCAAACTTCCATTATCATGGCAATAGAGAAGTGGTGTACAGTCGTTTACAGAATAAAACTCTGCCGCCCGTTTCCTCTAAGGGGGGGCGGAATATGGCACAGTCAGGGGAGTCAGGGAATATTGTGCACCAACAGAAATTGCACCAAACGCAAGCAACCCTTCGCACTTCTCTCTCTTTCTCTCAAGGTAATGGCCATCACACACGCCTCCCGACAGGCTCGGAGCCAGAGAAGGAGTGAAGGCAATAAAACCAGCACCATCGACTTTTCAGTTTTCAGGTTCATTCCATCACGCTAACCCAATTACCAGAACCCCAGTAGCCCTATTATGAGCGGAAAAAGACACCAGAGACTTCCCGTGGTATATAGAAAATTGTTACACCACGCCTGCCTCCTTCCAATCAATAGCATCACCCGCAGTCAAATGCATACCTCAGTCTTGACTCTGGTGGTATGATTACAACCACTAAGGTATTAGTGGGAAGTGAGAACAGGTATTGTCGTTAAAGGGAAGTGGGGGTAAGGAGTGGGGTGGGGGTTCGATAGTCACTAGAGAGAAAAGATGGAGGGGTGGGGGTGGGGGTGGGGATGGGGCATGAAGTGCCACAGTTATCAGCAGACAAGTCGCCTGGGTCCTACTTCCGCTCAGCAGGAAAAATTCCTGTTAGTGGAATCCTCCTTTTTGCTTTCAATGGAATGAGATGAGACCATCATAACAAAAGCACCGAATTGATTTGTTTCTCTCAGTCACTTTTTTATATTAAAAAAACAAACACCCCCCCCCCCCCCCTCCTCAATTCTCGTACACTCTTCAAAAAGAAATCGCCGAGTGACATCTTAGATGTCTCACACTATGTTTAAAAATTGTATTCATGAAAACTCTTGACGAGCTCAAAGTATACATACCTGCACACAAGTTGCGTAAAAGATTACCTGCTGATCGCAGTTTTCTTCTCTGCAGCTCCTGTGCGAGCAGTCCGACAAATTACACAAAAAAATTCATCGTTATCCGCTAGGAAAAAAGAACTGAAAAATCCATAGACTAAGAAAGACTTGAGAAGAAGTGTGGCAAACTGAAGAGCCAGGAGTCAGTCAACACAAATCCTACAAATGTTACCAACACATCTAAGAACAACACTGGTCTGTATTACACACACAGATCCAACAGTTACAAGATTCAGAAAAAAAAAACCCAACAACAAAAAAACCCTCCAAAAATGCACAAATATCATGTACTAGAACAATGGCAACAGTACGCAGACTTGTGTTGAAAAACTCAAATTGTCCTTTTGCGAAGCGCGGTCGTCTGACGTTATGCGTCCATGCACAGCGTGCATTTTGTCGTTGGCGTGCGGCAGCAGCGAGCAAATCCTGGCAAAGCAAGCGTACCATCCAGTTTGGTGTTGTTCCGTCCGCCTGACGATGTCAAACCAGCATTTTTTGGTGTCCGCAATAAAAACAAGGTTTCTCCCCATCCTGTGGCCAAGTCAAGTCCGAGTGTGATATCGGTCCATATCACACAGTGTGATATCGGTCCATATCACACAGATATAATCCATCTTTAGGTTTCAAAGGCAACGATACAGTCAGCATGATTCACATCAAAGACACAGAATATCCACGACATAATCCCTCCTTCGGGTAGCGGGGAAACAAAAAAAATCAGCACCTCCTGTTTTCTCCTCTTTCGGATCCAAAGAGAGTGTCGTACATGAAATCAATTCTTAACTGCTGTAAATACATCTTGTGTACGTAACGAACATACGTGTTCCAAAAAAAGAAATGATCATAATACAAACTCAGACATTTTTTGTTGTTTTTTTTTTTTTTGCACAATTGGTCGCAACAGTCATGGTGTTATTCTTCTTCAATATCTTGAGCCTAGTTTTCACAAAATCCATGATGGCTATCAACCAATCACAGAGCAGTGTGTACACATACCATGTGACCAGCCACCAGCCAATCACAGAGCACCGAGAAATGGGGTTTGCACAGCAGTGCAAGAGTCCCCGTTGCCGTGGCAACGGGAGGGACTTGGCCAATCAGGTGGATGGGGGAAGAGGCACAGGAATGTGGTAATACTTGCACAGGGCTCGTTTACACGCATTGCGCACAGAGTCTCGACAAACGACCACTCGACCGTCTTCAGTAGTTTCCACATCTGTAACATGGCCACCATATAACACGACTTAGCCGATACGTATATATCACGGACTTTCCGGTAAAATACAGATATACACCATATAACAAGACTAAGCCGGTGCAGATATGCCCTATAAAGCATGAATTAGCCGGTATATATATATATATATATATATATATATAACACGGACTTTCCAGTAAAATACAGATATACACCAAATAACAAGACTAAGCCGGTGTATATAGATGCACTGTAAAACAAGATTTAGCCGGTAATTTTATGCACCAAATAACACGACTTAGCAAGGAAATATGCTTATGCTTGCAGCATGACGTAACCGTGAAACAAGTGCTGTAACTAAGTGTAAGCAAGATTCGAATTATAGTTGATTTACACGTATGATCTGATATTGCTTTCAATTTTCTATTTACAGCAAGTGACCTAAGCAATATAGGGGATGGTGTGGGTGAGTGGTCGGAAAAAAAATGTGTGGCAGTGACAGAGTTAACTCTCGTGGGGAAAAAAGAGAAAAAAGAAAAGCCTCCCCCCCCCTCCTCCCAAACAAAAACAAAACCACCCCCCCCTCCCCCCAACACCCCCCCCCCAAAAAAAAAAACAAACAAACAAACAAACAAACAAAAAACAACAACAAAAAACCCCAACCAAACAAACAACCAACCAAACAAAACCAACCCCCCCCCCCAACAAACAAACAAAACAACCCCCCAAAAAACAATGAACCCCCCCCCCAAAAAAAAACAAAACAAAAAACAAAAAAAACCAACCAAACAAACAAAAACCAACCAAACACCCCCCACAAAACCAACCAAACACCCCCCCCCCCCCCCCCGAAAAACAAAACAAACAAAAAAACAACTTCAAACCAAAACAGCAAAAAGAACAACAAACAAAAAGACAAAACAAAACAAAACAAACACCCCCCCCCCAAAAAAAAAAAAAAAAAAAAAAACCAACCGCGATAGCTTGTGCTCACCTTCCGTCACATGTACCATTCTGCAGGTGGGTCTGTCGCACAGGCCAGCCCTAAAATCGCGGCACAGTGGGAGCGTGTCCAGCAACTGTAGAGTTCACACCACACACACACACCATGTCCATCAGCAACATGATATTACACGCTCTAGGGTGCGATATCAAATTTTATAGCACTTCCGAAGATGCGCTACGATTTCTAACAATGCAGTGTAACGACAATATTACAATAAAAGACAACACTTGAAGACAGAACAAGCACACAAGACGTTTACGAAATAAAACCAGTCTCTGTGAGTCCCAATACGTCAGCGAAATAAACTGGTTTTCAATGACGTGACGTAAATCAGAACGTACATTTTCGTATTAGGGACATCTACGTCCTACGTTTCTGTTGCCGAAAATCATTTTATGAATTGAAACACTGAACGCAACATTTCAACACAAGAACACAGTCGTCAAAACGAACTCTGCGGCTGATCTGATCTGCAGGTGTTCCGTGCTTTTTTCGAACTGCGTGCTGTAAATCCAAAATACACCTGGGTCCGCATGTAAAACTCGAGGTTACTCTAACCCACGGATACGGGCCTAGCCCAGGCTAGGACAAAAGAAACCCCAAAACAAAATTAAATTTAAAAAAAGGAAGCGAAGAAAGGTAGAAAAAAATCCTTCTATAACGGCTTAGGCACCATGGTGGAATGGACCCGCTTCCTAGTTAAACAAACAAACAAACAAAAAATTTAACCCTAGAGCAAGTTTAGTTCGAGGTTAGACTCTAACCCTAAAATCCCTAACCTCGACTTTTACATGCGGGCCCTGACAAGTTTTGCAATCTCTCCTTTTAAACCTACGCAGAGACGGATTTGTGCAACAATACAACACAAGACAACATAGAACAAAACGTCCAATATGTCGGCATGCCTCTCAAACCCATTCACACTTCACCAGTGTTTATTTAGGCCTGCGCTGGATCATTTCAGAGGGCGGCCTTTTCTTCACTGACAGCATAGGTTCCCAAACCCGATCTCCCAGTATAAAAATGAGGTTTTAGGACTTCGCTTGCACATAATCTGGTGGTTGAAGCAAAACAAATGCTGACAAAAAACGCAACTCGCAGATTTTGTCCATACTTATGCAAAAGATGTAAGCATAGGTCACGTTTTGGAAAACCAATTTGGGTTGAAAGAAATCCATTCTTAAACCTTCAGGCTATCCACAAATGAAAAAAGACAAAAGCATGGACGTAAATTCATTTAGAGTACCAATAGATCTCATGATTTTTTTTTCATCCACCGTTCACCGCTTTTTTTCTTCTGACTAAATATGTGCATTGGGCCACGGCGCTCTTTTTCTGAAAGGATCCATCCGCGTGACTGTATACGTGACTAATATTTCCTTTGAAAAGGTACAAGAAATGATGATAATAAATGCAACTAGACTATTAGTATCAAGAAGCATACCAACAGACACATCTGCAGTAACAAGATAATGCAAACAAAAACCATCAACAAAATACAAAGCACTTGATTAAGAACAAGAAAAGGTTGAAGAATATACAGCCACTGACAGCAAATAAGTATTACGAGTCCTAGCAGCCTTGCCAAAACTTATAATCCCAAAAGAAAGCATTAGAAAGCTGTATTTAGTACTGGGGGAGGGTTGGTATGCCCATTGGCTTCATGTTAGATTGTTTGTGCTTGAAGCAGACTGGGTGCCTTGCTGAGTATTGTGCTTACGGCAGAAATGTCTACGAATACTAGCGTGCTGTTTTGTGACTTTGAACCTATGTAGTAGGCTTTACAGGCGATGAAGACTACAGTTATACTGTCCAGAGTATGTACAGCCACAGAAGAACATGCTGGTGCGAGGTTTGTTCCATGGTTTACCTTTTACAATGTTTCCTGGGGGAGAAAACTGCTAGAAACGTCTCCTTGGCTTATTAGTTTATTCTTTTGTCCTCTGTTTTCAAATTCTTTAGTGAAATGTGGGGGCAACCTACCTTCTGTTGACAGATCGGAGAAATGCAGGGTGAAAAGAAAGATGGATTATCATGATAGAGAAAACAGGAATCAGGGGGGAGCAAAACTTTTTTTTTCCACACAAACAGCAAAACCAGGTTAACTCAGGGGGGGTGGAAGCAGCAGGTATATTGTAGGAAATCCACTTCAGTTAAGGGAAAATTTGCAGATTTGTTTGTCAGGGAATCGAAGCGGATTTCTCAGAGCTTTCATACCGTTTCTCCGTTTTAACTCCCTCCAATGCTGTTTTGAAACAGAATGTCTTTGCACACAGTGTCTGCAGATTTTGAATTGAGTTTTCTCAATCTAATTTTTTTCAATTTGTTATTTCATGGACAGAATTTTAGATAACATCAGTCCCTTTGATCGTCAGAAAACTAGAATGACACAGACGTACTTCATCGACCTGACAAAAATAATCTTAAATTAACTTATGAATACACAGCACACAAAGAGCTGCCTTTGGTATTTACCCCAATCAATATACTGCACATTTGATGTTCAGCAGACCAGAAACTTGCATTAGCAATATCAATGTAAAGCTTAAACCGTCCCAATCAAACGATAGGAGCCCCTACTCCCCTCCCCCCCCGGGTGGTTTATCCTTGAAGAAACTGGTTTTGTCCCTTCGAAAATGACTGGTTCAATCAGACAGTTTGGAACTGAACCAGATAAGAATGACGTTGTATTTAACTATTTTCAGAACGAAGGGGAAAAAATCTTTAACGGCAATAATTTCCCTAAAATTGTTTTGGGCTTTTCTTCAACACCCGCCAAAAATCGGCCACGTTCTCTATCTATAACCGTACCTATCCTATTCTCTAACCGTCCGTTGAAAATATCCCTTTATAATTTTTCAAGTATCCCGACCAAAGGCAGCTCGACTCTAATCTCGATAGTTGGTCAACTACAACGAGTAGGCAACAAAGGACGGTACCTGTTTATTTTTGTCAAAGTACTCAACGCTATACGCATTAGAGGGGATTTTGCGCACAACAGCAGTAGTAGTAGGACCAGCAGTAGCCGCAGCGGCTGCTGGTGACGTCATGGCACCCACCACCGCGGCCGCCGCACCCACCCCGGTCGGCTGGCCCGCGCCCACTACCAAGGGGTCTTTTGGCGAAGGCAGCAGGGGTTAACATCGGACGAGCCGGGGACAGTTTTGTTTTTGCGGTAATTGCCAGTGGCAAGAGAGAGAGTGCGTGGCCAAGCAGCAGGCATGCAGAAATTGCGATCAAGCACACAGGAGGAAGATGTGGCATGAAACAACAGAACATAAAAAACAAAAAAAGAAAAACCCATGGGTTAATAAACAGTGGTCAAGCACCAAAATGATAAGACAAAAAAACAAACAAACTCAAAACCACAAAATTTAAAAAAAAGGTTAAGCGAAACCAAAAAAGTGACTAAGATACATTGTAAGTCTATACTGCAGAAGAAGGAAAATAATGAAAGAAAAAAAAAAAAGAGCGAACAACCAAAGATAAACAGTAATGACAGAGGCCTTGGTCACGTGACGGAAGGCCACTGTCTGTGAAGTTTTGCATGCATTTCTCTTTCGCAGGCACATTCATTTTTATCACGTTTAAAAACTGCAAGCAGCACTGTGCTGTAATTCCAGCAATTCCACTGTGGATCATGGAGTTCTCCAAAATGAAAAGCCAACGATGTCATTTTGTTCTCGTTTATGGATAGCAAAATGCAGATGTCCTCCTCTCTGTTTTAAAGCTGAAGTAGTTTCTGAGCTTCACACATTGCTCTCTTTTGTTTTCAGTTCATAGAATTATTTCAAATATAAAGAATAGGGTGAGTGAGTTTTTAAGGCTTTACGTCGCGCAAGCAAAATATAAACTATAGCGTGAATTACGAAACAGAGAGCAGAACTTCAATTTGTCAAGAATCAGAAGAAAAATGCATCCATACAAATTTCAATTAGCAAAACACCCCAGCAAAACGTTAAATGGTTACAATTTTTATTCCCCAAACTAAACCGATGCGAGATGACAATGGCTCATTTTCTTTCTCATCTGGATTTACTTCAACGCCATAATGCCCTATTCTGCTCCAATTTTCCGTCAAGCCATAAATGACGATTCTACAGTATTTACTTTACTCCTTCTCTCTATTCAGACTAGCTGTCATTGTCATTGTCATATTCAGACTAGCTGTCATTGTCATTGTCATATTCAGACTAGCTGTCATTGTCATTGTCATATTCAGACTAGGTCATTGTCATTGTCATATTCAGACTAGCTGTCATTGTCATTGTCATATTCAGACTAGCTGTCATTGTCATTGTCATATTCAGACTAGCTGTCATTGTCATTGTCATATTCAGACTAGCTGAAGTGCAGACCACCCAACCATTTGTCCAACAGCAGAATGAATCGTACACCTCGTGATAAAAACTTGTCTGAGTGGGGAAAACCAGACAGGCCACTTGAAAATCCTTGCGACAAACACGTCAGCTTCAATTTATTCGCCTTTCCCCCCCCCCCCCCCCCTGCATCGACTCTCTTTGTGAATGTATTATTTGCGCTACCTCGTCCAGCATAACCAGCTCATGCTGTGGCTGAATGGCTGAGCCTGTCATCTCGCATTTGAAATAAGTCGGAGAAGCAGATTTTCGGACGAAAAGCTCAGTCGTCTGTGAAAAGACGTCTCAACCAGATTAAACGAAACATACTGAGGAGCTTCAGCGTAAACCTGTCAGCGGAGTTACGTACACTGTCGTTCCAGACGATGTAATAGTGCATCGGTTGGGTTTTCACTGCACTTTCTGCGTAAGTTATGTATACCTAATCGTTTTTATGTAAAAATGTATACTACCAGCAGCGAAACCTGTCCGCGAATTAAGGTCAAGAGGCGTTCCTGATGAGCACATGCTAATTTTACACGCACTTTTATGACGATTCGGTGGACGTAAGTATGTATACCGAATCTTTGTACGTAATTGCGTATGCCGAATCTTTGTACATAATCATATACACCGCATCTTTGTACATAATTATATATGCCGAATCTTTGTACATAATTATGTCAACCGATTCTTTGTACATAATTATGTATACCGAATCTCTGTACGTAATTACGTATACCGAATCTTTGTACTACATTATCATGTATTCCGAATCGTCGAAAGACAACGTAGCCTCAAAGTACGCGAACTGTGCACAAAATATTTGTCAAACAACAAAATCATTTCTGGATTCACAAACCGTTCAAAAGGTCCAAACATAAAATACGCGGTGCGCATGAGAAAGGTTCCGTGCCATAACCACACATCTGTTTGCACATGCGCATTACCTCTTTATTTTGCAACCACGCGATGAAGGGGTGGGTGGGTGTTTGTGAGTTTAACGTCCTTTTCCACCACGTAAGACGGGGCAACGAGAAAAAGGCCAGCACAAATATTTGGCTTCAGACGCATAACACCAGCATTCAGAGTCCAACGCTCTACCATTCGGCTATCCCGGCTCCCCCCGACGTGATGAGGGACATTTCGTTGTGGTCATAGGTGGCATTTTTGGCAGGCTCCGTAAAAGCCATTTTGGCAGAAAGGTACGCACGAGGGTGTGTGATTCGGCAAAGCATTATGAGCACTCGGATTCGGTTTCATTGATTACCGGCAATGTTTCTTCCGACAGGTCTTTTATCATGATTTCATGATGTACGTAAAACGTGATTTGAAAAAGCCGTTGTGACAGGTTACTGTGAAGTTCTCCAGTGGTTAAAAAAAACAAAAACAAAAAAAACAACAGCCAAGTGGTTATCAGACAATCCCTCTGACGTCTGGAGATGTTAATGAAATTAAGAACGAAAAGCTGCACACAAGTACACGGGTCAAATTGATGAAACCAAGCGAACCCCCAACAGAAGCAGCGGTAATGAAAAAAAAATAAATAAATAAAAGCAATCATTACTTTGTATACCACAGAAGGAATTTGAAAACAGGCAGACTGACAGAACTAGCGGCGTCGAGTCTGAGAAGGGGAGTTAATTTCATGCTCCTGGCAAAAGCAGCCAGGGTGAGTAATGCGTATGCCTACCAGGGGCAGACAACTGTCTGGTCTTTTCGTCGCTGGTCTTTTCTAACTTTCTGGATGCTCTTTTTAAAATATTTTAAATTGCGGGATTGCGGTAGCCCTGATCGGAGCGTGTGTTTCCCCAGTTGAAAACAAACCACCCTATCTGAGTATTCTGTGTTGGTCTGTCCTACTTTCTGATCAAATGTGCATTTGTGTCTAAAAACACTTGATTGTTAATCAATTAATAAACAAATTAATTAATGGGTTATGGCTTCAACTCAAGGCAGCGTACATTCCTAATGCAAAAACAAAAAGCGGGAGGCAGGAGATAGGAATGCAATAAATAATAAATAAGTAAGTAAATAAAGAGTAATAATAATAATAAAAAAGGGGGTGATGAGATGACTCGGGGGGGGGGGGGGGATAAATATGCATGTACAACATACGTATACATGTACAAAACTGCAAGCGAAGAGTTGCTGTCAAACTGGGCCGACGGATTAGCAAAAAAGTTACAATGAGTTTTTTTAGTTCATGAATCCGACTGTGTAGAAGAGTAGTAATTAACAGAAGAGGAAAATGTGGAACAAACAACGGTACCTGATGGTAGATAGTTTGTGTAAGGGGATGTTACCACCTCAGTGGGACCATCTACAACAGAGAACAGGCAGGTTGATAAACAGGACGGTTTGGGGGGGCTTGTAGGCAGGTAGGTATGGATGGTATCAACGAGGCCGTGTCCGTTAAATTCCTTCTGAGGTGTACAAGCTGCATGGCGTCAGTGGTGGATCTTTCCCTTGGCGACCTCTGTGGCTCGCTTCTATGAACACATGACAACTGCACAGCAATTGTTAACCTACTTATTTCATTTCCTCCCGCCACCCCGGATCGTGCCCCCCCCCCCCCGCCACTCTCCACCTTTTTTTTTTTTTTTAAAACAAACTGATGACTGAAAGCGTTCACTGGAAGGCGTTGTTGGTCATTCCACAACAACTCCTTCGCTCTCTCGTTTCCGCTTTCTTTGTATTTTTTTGTTTTTTGTTTTGTTTTTGTTGTGTTTTTTGGCCAAATTCTGGCATCAAGTTATACGTCTCACAAATCAGTGTCCTCATGCCAGCGACTTTCTTCTCTGTAACAAGCTCAAACTTTCACCGAATAAAGGGGAAAAATAATAATAAAAAACCCCCATGTATCCCCGAAAATATTAAAAAGTGTAAATTTCAATGTTGTGTTTTAATATGAATCCATTGACACGTTCACGTCTAAAAACCTACGCCAACAGACACAGAGGTAAAACAACCAATTCAAAAGATGCACCACATTTCACAACTGAAAACCATATATAGATATATAAAGCATCTCTCTCTCTTTATCGCTGCTACAAATTTGTCAAACACATGGGTACACCAACAACCACACATGTATATAGAAAGGCAAGAGAAACAAAATTAATGTGAACAGTTAACAAAGACTTTTACAACGGGCAAGTCCCGCGTCTGAAGCTTGCTGCACGGTACTCTAACACACCAAATCCGGAAACTTCCGAAGGCACGCTAAATCTATACTCGTGAATCTTATTTCATTTTGTTTTACTGCACAAAAGCAAAATGTGCTTGCATCCAACATGTCCGCAACAATACTACTACAGGTCAGGTCGCGCACCGATAAACAGCGCCGTCAGGTTACATGACAAGTTCACAGACGTGTGACGTCGTCAGATCGAGACGTGCTTAGCGTTCTACGCATAGTAGAACATTCGCGACACTGTCGTCACTTCCGCGCGTAAATTTACAAGACGACAGTTATTGTGTACCAGGAACAAGCTTCAGGCGAAGGGCTCAAATAAAAAGCCTTGCAGCTAAGACGGAAATAACATAATCTCACAGACAATCCACAGGGACAGTGCCCGTGAAATTACACACCACACACACACACAGACAAGACACACGGTACGACGGCACTGGGTGCACTGCATTCTGCGTCATAAACAACACCTCATCACAGACATGACGTCAGCAAACATGACGTCATCATACATAACAGCAAGCACAACAAATCACGTGACGTTTCAGCTTGTGGGCTCTTCCACAGCGAGAGCTAACACCACGAAAGATTACAAAATACACATACAATTATTTTTAGGCGCAAACCCACAAATACTGAACAACAGAGAGGTACTGGGCTGAGGTTTTCGTTGTCAAGTAAAGCAAAACTTAGTTGCACATCACAACTCTGGTGCGTCATACACGGAATGTGATCACACAGAAATTCAAGGTCTCAGCCACGTGACTAGAACGTGTTTGTGAGTGTGCAAAAGCAATGGTGACATCAGCACAAAAATCTGTCATGCTGAGAGAGAGAGAGAGAGAGAGAGAGAGAGAGAGAGAGAGAGAGCGTGCGTGTGGAGAAAACATGTCATCGTGTGTATTTGCAATGGTGCGAAATTTTTCACAAGCCAGGTACAAATTTCTAAAACCCCATTCAATCTCTCAATTACCACAACAATTGGCAAATTGCCAACAGATGAAATGTTTCATGGTCTTCCACTGAACATTAAATTTGCAATATTCCAATGAGCCCAATCGAACATCACCATAAGAAACATACATTTTGGATCTGGTGACAATTCACTTCAAAAGTGGCAACGAGACTTCATGGAGTTTTAATTCAAAAGGCATCGAAGCATGTCTCAACCAAAAGTGGGCAAAATTTACGGGCAAACTTCAAAAGCTAAAGGCAAACAAAACAATTATGTTTCTCAAAATGTTCGCTACACGAAAATAAAGAGTGGTGGTTCCTGGAAAAATCAGCGGACTTCATCATCATTGCCTTCTTTCAGTTTTTGCAAATTCCTTACTTTGAAAGGACATCAACAGGCACCTCCCCCCCCCCACCCACACACACAAAGAGGGGGTGGGGGTAGAAGTTTGGGAATTTAACGTCCTTTTGACATCACATAACCCCCATCAAGAAGAGATGTACAAAGACAATAAATTAATAAACAAACAAAAACAAATTTCCTTTTTTAAAAAGGGCTTCCCTCGGCATTTAAGATCTGAATTTGGTATCATGCTTTGCCTGTACGGCATCTCTTCAAATTCTTCCAGAACCACCGTTAAAGACAGGGGGAAATCAAGAACAGGGAGGTTGGGGGAGAAGGAGAGACGGGAAAAACGAAGCAACAGGTTTGAAAAACCAGTTGAGATACAGACACGCTCCGTCAGGGGACCAACTCACATGTGACAGGGATGTACGGTTGTTGCTGGAGCTGCATCAGAGTGGCCTGGTGGTAGGCGGTGCCCAAGGTGGGCTGGTAGACGGGGATGCCGCTTTTCCCCAGACTGCCGTCAGCAACCGCCACTCTCTTATAGGGTGGCACTGGTAAGCCGATTTGGTGACCCTACAAGTCAGAGACACAGCATGTGAATCCCGTTCCAGTGACCCCAAGCCGGGAGACGAGGAAGGCACGCACAAGACATGGCACAAAAGCGCTTAACGTTTAGCTTTTTAATTTTTTTTTTAACAGTTACAAAAATCCCATTGCTAGATGCCAGAAAATAGAAGACAAGAGGCAAAAAATGAAAATCGGCAAGGCTTTGCCAGTGCATGCTAGATCACACCCCCCCGTTAAAAAAAAAGAAGCACAACACAAATTCCCTATTCCTCACTTTAACTGGCCAATCAGTGCACTGATTTATTTAAAAAAAAAAAATTATACGTAGAAAGTGTTAATGAAGATGACCCAACAAAGAAGACACAAAACTGTTACAGTTATCTACCGAAGAGTTACAGATAGATATAAACCACTCTACAATATTCATAGACTATAAAATATCTGTTCACATATGAAGCTTGCAAAATCACATGACAAGCGACTGAAACACGTGATAAACAGTTCGAGTACGGGTCAATTTGGATTCCTTTCAAGGACCGTACGGTTTTGGTGATTGGGGGGGTCATACTGCACTGCACTTCACCAGACAGACGTGTCCCACCTGACACCACAAAATGAGGCTTATCCTGCTTCGGCCCGGAAGGTTCAGCGCGTGGGCAGTGGGAAGCGACCAGCCAGGGACCTGTTACTGGCGCGGGATGGGGTGGGGTATTACACTAACAGAAAAGCGTGGGCGACGTCCTCACGAACAGCAATGGGGCAGAGGCGCTGAATTTGGTAGAGATCGTCTTTCCTTCCAGTCCTATTCAATTTTTTTGCCCCCCCCCCCCCCCCCCCAAAAAAAAACCAACAAACTGTTATGTAACCAAAAACCTGCCGGATTAAGCCAACAAAAGCGGCGTCTTTGGAAATTCGTCTTTCCTTCCAGTCTTATTCATTTTTTTGCCCCCCCCCCAAAAAAAAAAAAAAAAAAAATTGTTATGTAACCAAAGACCTGCCGGGTTACGCCAACAAAAGCGGCGTCTGTGGAAATTCGTAACTGTCAGCTGTCGCGACGTCAACACTATATCCATCTAGTCTCAGTGGTTGATTTTCCTTTCACCGAAGTTTCGTCTCCTGAGCAATCAGCTTACAATCCTTTACACGGGGTCTTTAGAAATGCTTTCTTTCGCCAACACAAACCACTGTGCGCGTTTTAGCTATAAGTGGGTGCCTCCCATTACAGAGCTGACTCACGTTCGACAGGATTGAGAATCAAGTTGTCTGTGTAGAAAAATCGCACTTTTTTTTTCTTGTTTCTAACTTTCTTTCTTTTTCTATTCTAAACAAACACCAATACTCGGATGGATAAACCTCTTCAGTGAAAAGCACAGGTTTCAGGATATAACAGGATTCGTCTGTGACATGTAATACGAAGGTGGGTGGGCAAGGCCATGTTTATAGGGTACTGGACAAACTTCTGAATTTCTTAGGCCTCATTCTGTGGTGGTGGTTCATTTCTTTGCACGAAGCTGCCATGCAACAGGCTAAAGTGAAACGTGAGGCCGTGAAAAAAAAAATAATAAAGACTTTTGCCAATCAGAAAGAAAAGAAGACAAGAGGATTTCGAAAAAAAAATCCAGATCTACAAAGCAAGATAAGAGATAGCTATAAATACTCCTTTGTCATGTGACTGTGCAACTCATCTTTAATTCAAAAAGCATCTCTACAGCTACATGCAAAGCATCATGGGAAATAAAAGGTACCAGAACGAGTTCATCTGCTGGGTCGCGTGGTCGTTTCTTGCTCAAGACCTCAACCACTTGCGGCTAATTAGTATGCACAGCGCATGATGGCATTGGCCAATGAAATGTCAGCAGCATGGCGGGGGAGTTGCAGCACAGAGACAACAGCAAGCGGCAAGGCATGACGGAGGTGATGGAAATAAAAACAGAGGCACCATCGATAAAAGATCTCATCATCATGCAAATATAATATCGTCGTGGTTAAGTCCTTCACAAAAAGCAATAATTGAAGAAACATCATGCTGGTGTTTGAGTGCCTACACGGACCCTTCTCTGGTTGGTTCTTCCCCAAAGAAGAAGGGGGAAAAAAAAAGACAGATAAAGTCCTACATAGAAAGCAAGGGGAGGGGGGAGTGGACTGGGGGTGTGAACATGGTCTGTGTGTAGAAGCCGAGGCACGGTAATTTCTACCACTAGGAAGCAAAAGGTCATCTATAACAAATCTTGGGACACACTTTGGGGGCAACCTGGAGGGGGGGAGGGGGGTGGGGGTGGTGGGCAAATTTATCTTGTATCATCAGTGTGGATATGAAAGCATAAGCCTGATCACGCATCTTTTTTTTTTTTTTTTTTTTTTTTTGAGGTTTTTTCTTCTGTTTTTCATAGTATACTCGAACTGACAGAAAGCAGCATGTGATTTTCCACGCTACATCCTACACATTCCGATTCTCTTTCTTAGAGTCAAGAACTTTTTCTCGGAGTCAACACTGGAATGTAGTCGCCAAAACAAAGCTGCCAGAAACAGGAAAGAAATCTTGTTTGCCAAGAGCTGCGTTGTTACTCAGGGCAAGCCTTCAACATTTTGTCTCCTTTTTTTTTTTTTTTTGGGTTGTTGTTTGAACGCGGGAAAACTGAATCTGAGTATTGCCGAGAAATTTTATCAGGTATATCTTGAGTACGCTCATGACAGTCAGACATCTTCGGCGAATTCCTATAAATTAGACACCTAAAAAGTTGATGTACTGTCTGACGTTTTGCGAAAAGCTCGAGCACAACTTTGCAGCAGTTTGTTTGGGTTCTTAAATTTTTTTTTTCCACTACACAGGTAATCGGGGAGGGAAAAGGTTAAACAATTAAATGGGGGAAAATTTACTATTCAAAGGGTTAATGGAGGACAAAATTTATTGCAACCTAGCCGGCAGGGACATGGAACAAAAGTCTCTGAAAAACAGAAAAGAAAGATTGTTCAGAAATAAACGCGGTGACAAACAGCGGTCCTTTGGGTGTGACTGTGGTGGGCGGAGACTGCCGGGTGACGAACCAAGATTATTTTCTTTTTTTTTCTTCTAGAAAAACATTAAAAGTTCAACAGGTTAACATAACTATTATGCAAAGGAATTTTACTTTCTCTGCGTAAGCTGTGTGAACATGCGTGCCAGGGACTCAGTAACACAGATACCAGTTCCATACTACCCCGTTTTCCTTCACCAAAAACACACACAGAAGCCTCTGTAGGTGCGGACAACTGTGACATACTCTTGATGTTTGGCAATTTTCTGCCGATCTGGCGTTTATCAGAGTTTTCAAGGGGAGTCTGCAATGCTTATGTGTATTTTACTCTGTTAAAAAAATCAGAGATCGTCTCCTGAATCTCTTTAAATAGGACTGTAAGCCATGTTGTGCCAATTCCACTGTGGTTATGTAGACTAATTTTGCAGCCGCTCAAAACCGATTTATATTTCTCAGGGGGGGAAAATTCCCTGTGTCACTGCGTGCCTCTGACAAACTAGTTTCGCATGTCCACACAGTTCTGGAAAGGTTTGACAGTGAGAGACGCAGAATGACCGCTGCAGTTTCTGGTGCCCATCCGCCTTCATGATGTAATTTGTTTCCATGGCCACCAGAACCCTGCACCTGGTCGTTACAAGCAAAACAGCTGTGCACAAAACCAACACCTACCTTCTCTGATGCACGCGCGAATAACGATACACATTTCCCCCACTGTAGTTATCCCACCATCTTCAGGGAAATCAAAAGTACAGGTTAAAATTTCTGCCAGCAGAGCTAACTTCTTATCATTTTGTCGTTTTGAGCCAGTTACGACGGCAGACGTCTTATTTCAACGTTTCTTTGTGGAGTCAACGTTGTGAACCTGTTCTGCAAGCGCCTCTCATCTCTTCGTTCTCTCCCACTGCATCTTTCTCTCCAAATAACTAGCAAGTGAATTTCACGACGTTGAGGCAACGAAGAAGGTACAAATGTCATAGAGCGATTCAGACGCCACTGTCTGTGTTTTAAGCACGCCAAATGTGCACAGGTGTATGGAAACTTCCTCCTTTGGGAGAATGTTTTTTTTTTTCTTTTTTCGTTGCACACATGTTTCGTGTAAATGTTTTCACCCCTACTAAGGTCATGGGCAGGTATTTTCACAGGTAAGAAAAAAGGGAGGCAGACCTGAGGGTGCACGGTCGGAAGATGTTTAAAAGTTACCTGTTTGTGTGAAAGGCAGAGGACCAAAGGAGTGCTGATATTTAAGAACAGAGAAGGGGTAAAGAGCTTGGAAATGAAAAGCGAGTACTTTTCTTCACAACTGACCGATTGTGAGCGTAAACAAACTATGCAGCAAGCATACCAAAGCAACGAAACGAATAATAAATAAATAAATAGCAATAATAAATGATAATAAAAAATAAATGAACAGACATACCAAGTAAGTGGTTTTAGACACGTACATAAAAAGAAAAGCATCCTTTTAGGCAGCAGCAAAAAGCAAGACTAAAATAAAATATAAAAAAAAGCGAAGATTCCAAAGCGATACAGGCTTCGATGCGGGGCCCCACCAAAGAACTACTGTTGACTGTCACAGACTCAGCATCCAAGATGACGTCATTTTGGGGGGTAAGAGACAGTGAGGCATCATGCTGCGTCACTGCCGTGTGTGTGATCCACTGAAAGCGATTCAAAAGCGATGCCTCCCGTGCAAGCAAGAACAGAATAAGCACAGGGCACTGAAAAAGCCCATCTGAAGCAGGAAGATGCCACGACTCAGTAAGTGGACAATACGATCCGTGGACGCTAAACAGACTGGCCATAGCAGAACAAGAGCATGCAAACGAAAAGTGATAATGTTCGAGTCCTTGAAAGAACAGTTATGCAATGGTACAAAGTTATGCCAAGAGGTCCAAAATGCAAAAAGGGTACAGTCAGAAAGCAAAAAGTAACGAAGATGATTGTAGGGGGGCGTCAACGTGACAGCCTGAAAGTCTGTAAAGAAATCAAAAACAAAAACCCAAGATCGTTTTGTGGGGTTTTTGTTGTTGTTTGTTTTTTCCCCCTGCCAAATCAAAGCAAAAGAAGTATAAGGGAGAACAAGATAGTGGGAACAGTATCTCGTTTAGAAGAGCTTTCTGAGTGGGGGTGTGTGTGTGTGGAAACTGACGTCAACCACCCACTAAGTTTCAGCTGAGAAAATATCCAAGAAAATGTAAAGGCAAAGGCAAAAAGGTTGTTTCTGAAATCCAAGCTTCTCTTTATGTTTACCACTTGATGTTTAAAAAAAAAAATTAGAACAGACCATCAGACGTCACGCTTCTGTCTGAAGCTCTGTCACGGTTTAAACCAAACTTACAACGTGCTACTTTCTTTCGAACCGCCTAGCAAACCACGGCAACTAGTACGTTGACCATATTCTTCTCAAACTTGTGAAGATTTCTGCGCACGTTGTGATTTAAGTACTGAAAGACGGGAGTTTCCATTGGTCAAATCTTCTTCCGAAGGGAAAAGAGTTGCAAGCATGACCTCTGGCGACCACCGACGCTCTGCTGTTCTCAGTCTCCAGGAAACAGTTCATTTGCAGGAAACAGAAAGCAAACAAAGTGGACACAGCCATACAACTCGTCAACTGTGGACAATAGGCACTGGGTAGTCTAGCACAAATGAAATCTGTGTCGTGTGTGTTTGCAACGTCTGATGTCAGGTTGATCTAGTACTCTACAACAGTCGCCATTACATTTTGTCGAAGTTACATTTGAAAGCGCCTAATTTCCAGACTGACGGGAAGGCAGAAACCGCAACTGTGGAAATTGTTGATGCTCTCTCTACTTTCTTTCAAATTTCTCTTACTCTGACTTCCTCCTCTACGTCATCTCGTGACATCAAATATGACGTCAAACTCACTTTACACACATTTTCTATCAATAAAATCATTCTCAAGTCTGACCTGACTAAGTTTTGTTTCCTCCCCCCTCCCCGATTTTCTCCTCTACGTCATCCCGTGACGTCAAACTCATTTCAGTCTACCTAACTGTGACGTGAAATTCTCTAATCCTGCCGAGTTTCGTAAAATCTTCCAGACAGAGCTCCAGCACTTGGAGAAAGGACACTGGTGAAGATGTGAAGGTGAAAAACGAGAAATGACTCCACGGGCCGATGCCAGAACTGATGAAAATGGCGTTGCGAAGACAAAAACAGCGAGCGAGAAAGAAAAGGAGAAAAAAAATTGGAAGGACAGCAGAAGGGCAGAGAACAAAGAAGGGAAAAGTCAGTGAAGCGTGAAAGAAGGCCGCCCTACCAGAGCCGTGGGCTGGGCGGACACTGAGGCGTTAGCTCGTTGCTGCGCGGCCTTAATCTGCGACTGGAGGTGGGCCGGAGGGTGAAAATATCTACACGAATCCCGTGTACACTTGTTCTTTATGAAATCCATACACACCGTAACGTGGTTGTCTGAGGAATCCACGGTAACGTTTTCGGTGGGATGCGCATAGCGACAGTCACTAGTCTGTCGCGAGCAAGTACCTCTCTGAAATTCTCGACATACCTGGAAAACACCCCAGAAACAGAGAGAAAGAGAAGAAAAGGATGAAGGAAGAGCCGGGGGGAAAAACGGTTTCAAAGTTTTGCGCGCAGCTGTCATGCTTCGTGGCATACAATTAATTTATTCAATCTGATAACACATGCCAGTACAGAATTTACTCAATGTTCTCAACAACAACAAAAAAAAAAAAAAAAAGGAAAAAAAAAAAAAAAGGAGGAATTTGGACCAACTGCAATAAAAATGAAAATCCATTCTCTTGATTAGTACGTTTCTGAGTATTTACAGCACAAAACGTTTTCGAAGCACAATGCCATGGTCTCTCTGAAACAGAGTTATGCGGGAGAGTGCTATGATGGATTGAGCGCGGCGGGAGCAATATATAGGTGGTCTGTACCCTGAACACACGGCACAGACCGGTAATGAAAGGGGCCAGGGTTAAGTTGAAGCCGTCTAGGGGACCTCAGGTGCCATCTTGTCACGCATGGATTTGAATCAGCAAGTCACTTGACTCTCCGATCTCGAGAAACCAGTTTTAGAACAGTTGAAGGTCGATCAGCCACAGGAAATCCCTTTTATGAGCACAAATACGGTTCCCATTGCGGAAAACGTTTGGAGATACACCTCAGTGTAAGGTGTTCCGGCTCATGGAAACGTTTCTGGGACGTTCGGGAGAGTATTTTACATGACGGCATTGTCTTGGATGTCAAGTCTTGGAGATCCCTTTCCATTAAGGAGCGACGCCTTGGCAAATGTCTTGTCAACTGATGTGTCTGTTCACTGCCATTCGGTTTTTATTAACGCCATTTAGTGGCATTTGCCTATGACCGCTGCCCTTAAATACTGCCCCTTTCCTTAAAGCACCGTTTTGTCATTGTGGTCTTTGCACAACACACACAGGGCAATACTGCAGTCCAAGACTTCAGTTCAGGAGCACTTTGAAATAAGTAATCATTTTTCTGTACCAATATGTCCCACTAACGACGTACGGTTGCAATTTTGTACGTAAAAAAAACTAAACCAAACAAACCCAAACCACTCTTGTGTGATTAATACTTTCTGGAAAGCAAACAACCTACTCCAATCAAATTATTACGCTGTTTGTACATGAATCGAGGGTTAGGGAACACAGTTAACAGGTTTTTTTTTTCTTTTGAGGGCGGGGGTCTGACTTAAAAAAAAAAAAAAATCTTTAAGCCAAGAAGGACTTTAAGTTCGTGTTCTTTCCCCCTAAAAAAAAAAAAAAAAAAAAAATGCATAACAGATTGCATAAATATAGAAAATAACACAAGTTTGCTCTGAAAACGAAATGCAGAAAACAGTGCAAACGAAACATGGCCTAGATATAAGTCTGTAAGCCGTGGAAACAAGCCAATATACCACTCCACCTAGGATGAAGGCGCCAAGAAGCCAGCCAATCAGTGAGGTCACGTGGTGGGTCACGTGGCGCTGGCGTGCACAAGGGGAAAGCACTCCAAACTCCCCACAGCAAGAAGCAGTATCACTACACTGTCAATAGCCGTACAACAAAACCAGAAGGCAGTTCTCTGTATACAACCAGGCACAACGCCACAAAAAACGGGTATGGAGGGAGTTTGGGGGTGGGGGAGGGGGAGTGTTGGGGGGTACAGGGAGTGGGGTCAGGGTGGTATCGTACACAAGCTGAGCAGAAAATCTGCCTGACGAAAGCTGGGCAGGTGACCCAAAAATGAGCCGCTGTACGTAAAAAACGTATACCAGGCAAAAACTGAGCCGAGCGTAAAGAGCCAAGAGCCAAAAAAAAAAAAAAAAAAAAAAAAAGCGAGTAGATCTAGCGATGACCAGCCAAACGTGGTGCAGGTCAAATGGTGGTACACTCGCGGAGAAACGTAACATAACGACACAGCTCTGCGTATGTAATTTTTTTTTTTTCAATCAAATCTCTCTCGCTCTTGCCAAGAAGCAGCTGCTGAACACAAGACAGAAGGGTGGGAAGGTGGAATACCGTGATTCGACTGTCGCAGAACTGCCGAGGCATGACTGACCTGGTGGGAGTTGAGGAGGATAGGGTCAGACAGGGAGTGTTCAGTGACTGCATCACCGTGACTGTCCGACACACGCTGAAGGTCCCCGAGACGGAAACAAAAACCCAGGTCAGAAACGGTACATTATCAGCAGTTATCACACACTCAACTAGTAATCAAAATGCGTGTAATGTTCCTGTGCCTAGAATTCTGTTTCGTTTTGGATACTGTCGCTTGTAAGATTTTTGGTGGGTTTTTTTTTTGCATTGCTTTTATCTTCAAGAGGAAAAATATGTTGTAATACCCCCCCCCCCCCCCCCCCCAATTTTCTAAGTTTCTTTCTCAACGGTTCATTTTCCCACTAAACAAAATCTGTGTCCAAATGCATCATTAAAAAAAAAAAAAAAATATCCATCCTAAACTTTTTGAAACAAATACTGCTCAACAGATACTGAACAAAAGTTGGTAAGCCGTGAACAGATGCTTCTTCAAGATCACCGTTTTAGCTTCTGCTCACTAAAACTGGTGTTATTTCAGACAAACTTATCCAATCACACCAGTAATGCAACGGCCCCCCTTTCAGAAAGACCATGATGTAAAAATCTAATTCTAAGATGGCGACAGCACGTGATGCTGGTCTGCCCTGTTTTGAAAATGGGAATCGCATTTTAAATCTTTCTCCGCTCAGCTCCTTGAGGAAAAAATAAAGACGAAGCACAATGACCATTAAACGTTTAAATCAAACACATGTATATGACACGATCATGCGAATGAAATGTTCAGTTTTGAATGGTCAAAATAAAACAATAGTAAATCTGTGAAATTAATGTGACAAAATCGGAACGAAACGAGCAGAAACATATGGGAAGCCTTTCATAGGATGAATGGAGGGGGGGGGGGGGGGGCAAATGTACGACCAGGGTCATGAAAGATGGCGTTATGGTGAACAAGGAACTGGAGCATGGGGTATGCATGGCGTCAGATTTTAAAAATATGATGAACGATGTCTTTGTCGTATCAACCAAAGCCAAAGGCTTTAGCACTGTTTTCAAAAAGAAAAAAAAAGAAAAGAAAGAAAAAACTGCACTGTAAACTAAAAACGAATGTTAAGAAGTCAACCAACTCCGCCGATGACACTTCAAACGTTGACTTTTCTGCGGGGAATATATTCAGCATCTTCTGAAGCACTTCAAGGTGAAAGCGCTCAACGCATCATCAGTGACACAAAAAAGTTCAAACTTAATCAAGGACATGCAAAAGTCTAAATCTAATGATGGGTTACTGGAATGAGGGAGGAGTCTATTATGAAGAAAGGGGAGAGGAGGTGTGTGTACAGTGAACTGAAAAGAAAAATAAAGGGGAGAAAACACAACCATGAGTTACCCTAGCAAAGTCCTGACACCCCTAGTCAAACAAATATTGCATTCATTATATCAAAAAAGAAAATAGCAAAGTGGTCTATCCAACAGCATACAAAGCAAGACTCGTTTTCATAAACATGAGGGCATCTTCATATAAGCACATTTACATACAACAGGAGTTACGTATATAAAAAAGAGTTACTGTACTACTATTTCGAGATCTAGATCACTGAATGGCAGATACTGTCAAACAATAGTTCAAAAAGGTGTGAGTTTTACTGTTGTGAAAAAAGTAGAGTTGCTGATGTTTCCCACTGAAGCATCATTTAAATTCTGAATAATTTTTGTTGTTGAATGTCACATTGTAGTTTTCTGTGATATTCCCCCAAATGTACAAGTTTGTAGGCATTAATTTTTGTTGTTCAATGTCACATTGTAATTTTCTGTGATTTTTTCCCCCACAATATACACGTTTTTAGAAAATCATTTTGTGTCCGTCAATGATTACATTTTCTGAAACGCTGATGCTACAAAAGCAGATAAAAATTCACATGCAACAGCCATTCGCAAAGCTGTGCCAATAGGACCGATATGATGACGTGAACATTTCGAAGCAAAGTCCGTTTATTGCGGTAATCTGTTTTCCTCAGCTTTTTATACTTTATTTCATTTCATTTTTTTTTTCACGTATTACATAAGTGGCCTGCGTGCCGAATCAGAGACAACAACAGTCCAAGTGCTACACAAGCAATGTAAACGGAAAACATTCTCGTGTGTGTGTGTGTGTGTGTGTGTGTGTGTGTGAGAGAGAGAGAGAGAGAGAGAGAGAGAGAGACCGACTCACGCCGACCTTTCTATACCCAGTGCCATAGTCAAAAAGACGAAAATCAATGAAAGTCACTGAATACTAGTTACAAGTCGAACACTGATCCCCTCAGCCAAAGAGCAGCCCCTACCTCAAGCCTGTCTGGCCGTGATGGCGCCTTGGCTGCAGAGATTGGTGTGGACACGACTCCGGGAATCTGTTGTGTCACCATTGTGCCGTCTGAGCCTGGCACCGCGACTGTTCCAGGGACGGAGGCCCCAATGAGGGGGTTGAACTGGGGGACCCCTGACGTCGGGACTGTGCTGAAGTAGTGGGGTGCCTGCAGCGACACACATCGGTCATACGGGTAGTCAGCAAAGGGAGGTAAACGTGCGGAAGAGTAGACAACCTGGGTGGATGACGAGTTCTAAGAAAAAGGAGCATAAATTACGGAACACTTCAGTAGAGGAGATAAAAAGAGAGGAGGAGTAGAATACACTGGAAGTTAAAGGACGGGACACAGGAGGGGGGTTGCAGTGAGGTGTCATCAAAATTTAAAAGTTGGACGACTTCTGGTTGAACCTGTATCAGCCGCCAACTGAAGGGACAACGCATATTTCTCTGTCTCTTTTTTTTTTCTCCTTTCTTTCTTTTTTTCCCCGATCTCTTGGTGCTGCTTACTCTCTTTCGAAACAAAATATGCAACGCATAATTATTGTCTAAACTGTTGCGCACTGACCTTGAATTTTTTTTTTTTTCAATTCCGTGGATTTACTGGATTGTGCGAAAGTTTTTATTTTGAAGTTTTACTTTCTTTGAAGGGGGTTGGGGTGTGGGGGGTTAGCAGACTCTAAATGTAAAACTCAAACATTTCAAACCTAAACAAATCAGACGGGAAAGAGAATGATAAAACCTAAATGCAAACACTAGAAAGGATCTACTCGTCTTTTACAGAAAGGAGGATACAGAGATTAAACAGAAACTCTCACGAAAAGCAGTACTGCAATGGTACCGAAAAAAATATTCCTTCAATCGAAAGAGGGAAGAAAGCACGGTATAAGACTGCAAGGACGCTTAACACGGCCAATAAACAAATTTACTTGGCAGGTAAATTTGAGGTTTTTCGGGCAAGTGACCGAAGGCAGCTGTGTGTGTGTTTGATTGTGAAGGAGGGGGGGGGGTGTCAGGGGGGGGGTGTCAGGGGGGGGGGGGAGGGAGGGCGAGGGAGGAGGGAAGGACTGGACAGAAAGTACATTTGTCATGGGGAAACGGAAGATCAGATGGGGGAAAAAATTCGAAAAGGCTACAAGCACCTGCAACAAAGTTGAGCCCAGTATCAGCTACGCCCAAAGAATGGATTAAACATGCTACGATTATCTGAGACAGTTTCAAGCAGCATGTACAAAAAGGAAGGGGGCAGCTTTGATGCAAGGGCAAGCACGGGCGTACTCATGCATCGTACATAACACACAGTACAGGCTGTACACAAAGCTCTAGAAAATACACGAACAGTTTGGTTTTTTTTAAAGACATTTTGGTAGGTAGCCCAAAATCCTGTTTGATGGTAGCAGCAGCGCATATGACAACTAAAGAAAAGCAGTTTGCAGATGAACTGAAAATAACAGTGTTTTTGCTTTTGTTTTTATACCAAATATCATGCACATGCTCTCAACGTTTGCGATGACGTAAATTTTAGACGACCTAATCTGTTGACTAATGGTACTTCAAAAGATCCATTCCTTTCTTATCAAGGTCGGACTGACAGCTGATGGTGAGCAGGTCCGTATCCAAAACACATATTACAGATAATTTTGCTTAAAGTATTTGATTTTGGGGAACTTTCAAAGCTTTTTTTTTTTTCAAGACATCTTTCCCCCAGTGAAACTTCAGTATTCTGCTAAAATTTTTGGCAATAATGCTAGCTACACTTGACTACGCACACACTTCTATTGTTGCTAACAAAACAAAATGACCACACGTGCAATACGCGGGTCCCCTGGCACGACCTACCTTTGCATCACACTCATAATGGTGTACCGCGAGGCTGCAATCCCTACCAAAACCTCTACAGATTTACGTCACACTTTTAAAGACGGACTTGCTTCAAAGTCGTTCTCAATACTCACTGAAAACACACTCTGTGTTGGACAGCAACGTCCAAAGAGATGGACAGCACAGAGAGAGAGAGAGAGAGAGAGAAAGAGTGAACAAAAAGCAAGACGAACTCGGGCGGATGGCGTGGCGGTTGGCGATGCGAAGCTTACAAAAGAAGCGGGGTGGTTCACATGGGTAGGCCGGCTCTGGGAGGTGGCTGCAGCCTACAACAAGAAACGGCCGTGATGACGTCACAAAGCAATCCTGAGAAGTTCAGAGTAGTTCATCCTTTGCCTGCAGCATCTATTGCCATTTTCCTCTCCAAATAAATCCTCATAAAGTGTACGTATCTTCGTCAGCTTCCTACTCTCTAAAATCTCCTGAAGACTTTTCCTTCTGTACCTCTCCTTCGTCACGTGACAGTTTTGTTTGTCTTCTCGCCAGTTTGTCGGCTGTCATTCTTGCTCACCTTGACAGTGATGTAAAGCATGGCGGGTATGTCGCAAAAACCGAAAAATTATTATTGGTTACATGTTAGGTAAACAGAAGCATTTTGTTTGTCACTCAGTTTCAGAATCCCTTCTTGTCAGTAACCAAAGGGTCTAAATTACGCCACTGCCAGCGTCATTCATATTGTACCCCAAATGTGCAGTGTTCCTTACAGCTTTCAAAACTGAGGGTCACTTTGACTCTCTCTCTCTCCGTCAAATTCAGAGGGCCATTTTGCAAAATCAATGAAGTACAGCCTCAAAATGGCTGCGTCACATTCTGAAATCTCTGCGTAAACGACCCACATAATTATGTGCGTGATAAAGAGCACTGATGTGTTTTTACATTTATTGAGAATATCTAACAGCAGCGTCGTTTTTTTCTCGATTTTTTTTTGGGTGTGTTTTATTTTGTTTAATATCAACCGGCCGTATCCCATGTACGGATCGAGAAAATGCGAAATTGGTAGTGGCCCTGGCGTTCTGGAAATCTCGAAAATGGCAGTGACACTAGCGTTCGAAAACAACAACAAAAACAACAACACGCGAAAGTATCAATGAAATGTACACGTGTACAATACAAGTTACGATGCACAAGTCGACGGCGAGTACAGCGGACTTTTTGGGGGAGTGTCATCTGTGCATGTGACCAAAGACTTACTATTGTTGGGGTCAGGGGAGGTCGGGGTCCCCACACATTCATAGTTACGCAAGCTTCTACATTCACTGCAGTGAGAAAGAATGACACTTTGCCGGCTGAACACATGGCGTAATCAATGTTGACAAACGTTTCATGCATGGAGGTATAGTGCATTTGGAAATCCAGTCGCCAAAGCTTTTCGGTAATATTTTGTTGTTGTAAAACTGTGATTTTGTGCAAATTTATTGAAAACAGATGTTTGGAAAGTTGTGACCCAACGTTTTATCAACCAAGGGTATAATTCTGAAATAGCTGACGACCTCGGCACTTGTGAACATGGCAGGTGGGGAAAAAAAGAAGTATCGAAATGAGCCTTAAACATACCTTCCGGGAACGTCAAGTGACAATGGCGTCAAATGTAATTTTGTTCAGTAATTTACTTGTACTCCTAAAACCTTCACCTGATAGTGACGTCAATGAATGACGTCAAAGTGTTCTTTTGGAGAGGGCTTGTCGGGTTTTTAAAAATGTAGTGAAAATGTCGATGTAGACTGGTTTAACTTACGCCGAGAGGAAACGGAAAGACAAAGAACGCTGGCTGTTGTAAAATGTATTAGGTGACAACGTTCTCAATAACTTTTTCTCTGCAATAGGTTGCTGCCGGAAATCGTTGGCGACTGAGATATCAAACACACTATAAACGAATGCAATGATGTAAAATGGCATTGTGAAATGAACCGTATCGATATGATGCCAAATACCAGAAAAAATTCAAACCTGTAAGCGTTCATGCGTGTGTAATTAGACACAGAAACCAAAATTACTACAAGCAAATTTACACGTCTATACATTTCGGCTATGCATGAGGGACAAAATGCTACACTTTTCGGACATTCAAATGGTACAATATTGAACAAATCAGCACGAAGACTGTGAATTATGTAAGTGATGTTTAAGCATCCCTCATGCAGTTTTATACTTAACAAACTACAAGCATTTAAAAATAAAGTCTGAGATAAAATACAGATCCTTGGGGAACAACAGAAAAAGCCAGCAACACAAAGCCTTGGTGGATGCCAACGCATTATGAACTGATAACCACAGCACTGATAATTGTAAGAAATGGCAGTCACAGATCAGTGAAAGCGTATCATCACCAACGAATAGCATCAGCATGCAAGTATCAAACGCCTTCCCAAAATCAGGCTTGCCACATATTCATTTGTGAAATACCTGTGAAACAAACACGCAAGGAAGGACGATGTAAGAGTGCAGAAATTAAAAACAAAACAGCAGTGCGGGATTAGCAAAGACGTGTATGGGACTACGCAAGTTATCAACATCGCAAGCAGCTTGAATAATGTAAGCCAGTTGATACTAAAAATAGCTTTCAATAATACCACTAGCAAAAACAATTCATTAGGGTAGATGATCTAAACAAACCAATGCAGACTGGAAAGTGAGCAAAGTTATACAATTATAAGCTGCAGTGAATTAAGGCTGATACTGGCACATGCATGGTGATGAAAATAACCGCACAGTGGGCAGTATCATACAATACCACCTGCTCATATATAAGCGAGAAAAGCTGAGGAGTTGTTAGTAAGGTACACGACAAAACGCTGGCGGTAAAACAACACTATAAATTATCCAAAATTCGAAGCAGTGTTAGTAAATCTGGCAAACAATAATGATGAAATGGAACGACACAAAACAGATGCTGACAGGCAGCTATGAAAAAAGGATGTAATATGACAATTATGCAGCGAAGGTTTCTAAGACAGAAAAAAAGTGACCAAAAGTCTTGCGAGACAATTATGCAAAAGCGGTATATATCGTCAATGCACGTGAGACAATCAGCACACAAAAATGAGAATGCTACGAATACACAACACAGTTATGCTACAGGGAACACAGCAAGAGAGGATCAAATAACACAGAGAACATGCCAGAGAACTCAGCAAGCGAGGGTCATATAACACAGAGTACCAATGCCACACAAGTCAGCAAGAGGGGGTCGGATAACGCAGATTAAAAAAGCCAGAAAACTCAGCAAGCAAAGGTCTCATAACACAGACAGAAAATGCCAAACTCGTAAGCAAGCAAGGGTAAGGTAACACATAGAGCGTGCTATACAATTCTGCAAGCGAGGGTACAGAGATAATGAGAAAGTAATGCGGAAAAAACGAAGCAATGTTTCTGTTACAAATAACCAACAAGCAGCAACCAAAAATGAGCAAAACACAACACAGTTATGCCAACACAAAGCATGCGAGGGTCAAATAACAAAGACAACACACGCCATACAACTCGGCAAGCCAGGGTAGAGATAATGAAAGCGTAATGCGAGAGAATGAAGCAATGTTGAAGTCTCTGTTACCACTAACCACGTATGGGATCTGTCCCGGCAGGACTGCGGGGTAGGCCACGGGCTTGCCTCCAGGCTCATACGCCAAAAATCACAGAAAAACATGCAGACCAATTAGTACACGAGCGGTGACGAGGGTGCCAGACAACAGAAGATAATAAAAATGCAACTGTGTACGTGGTGATGAAGAAACTTGGACGTTTGGGATGCCTGTAGACTTCCTCTTGGAAAATCAGCTGTACCGTCTACCTCTATCATACGATCACAGAATTCCCTGTCTACTTCTATAAAACAGAGGACCAGTGAGAGGTGCTGGTTGAAAACTTGGGGAAAGTGACATATTTCATGTATTTTCCCTCCTTCTGTCCTCTTTTTCCCCCGTTGAAGTGTGTGTGTGTGTGTGTGTGTGTGTGTGTGTGTGTGTGTGTGTGTGTGTTCAAGTTAATTACTACGAGACTGCAATTCCCTTTTTTTCCAGAGAGAAAACATACAAAAGTCCACTTTTTTCCCTCCTCTAGCGGGAAGTGCATAGCTTCTATTGCAATTTCATTTTGAACTGAAGCTCTGCAATGTTCTTTACCGTGCAGCAGAGATGGGGATTGTAACCTAAAAGCCTAGTTCACATACAGCGCTCTGCTCATTTACCGACAAGATGTCTGAGAGAAACTGTAACTTCATTAAACAAGGCAGAAATACACTACATCATACTCTTCTCCTCTATTTACTCTCTTAACCTGTTTTAGGGTGGTGTTGGTGTTGGGTCATAGTCCGATGTGGAAATTTAATATCTAAAGTAGGATTTATTCATCACCGACGACGATGCTCTCATACACTCAAATACGTCCAGGTGAGAAATAAAAATTATTACAGAACTAATCTGGCACCCTTTGAGTTACAGTGGCTGATGGATGCAGCAAACAATGAACAGTCAGACTAGCCTGGCAATCTCTTAAAAATCCAAACTTAATTTTAAAAAAAATTAGTGATTAAAAGAACAATCCAGGAATGATACACAGACATACTTCAACGCGACATAGGTGTGTATTTGTGGCAAGAAGCAATTTTGTGACGCCAGGCAGCAAGAAAGCAGTTCAATCCAGTTTACAAGATTCTAAAGTTTGGGTATTCTGGATTTCAACCTCTCTTTTTAATCAAATTTAGCATTAGAAAACTGCCGGAGATCACAATCTTGGAAGAAAACACTCCTCACATTTTTTCCGCTGAAAATTCACGTCAAGTGAGTATCGTATTTATTGTGGGGAACTAATCGTTTAGACTACACGTTGCAGATGGAAAAGTATGGGGGGGGGGGGGGGTAACTTCTTGCCACAAAATGTTCCCCATTTCAGCGTCTGAGTGTGCATGCAGACTTCTTGAAAAGCCCCCAACCCTCCCGAATCTCTGATGAGCAATGACCTGTATTCATGATGACGTCAAAGCGTGATTACGTCACTGCAGCCAGCCACGTGGCGGCTATAGCTACAAAGAGCAATCAACGCAGTTCTACACACAAAGAAAACCGTTTCCCAGTAGTTCAAACTTTTTGCTTCCAAACAAAAAGATGGTTATTAATTTTTCTCCGTTCTCTTATGCATCGGCATCAAAGTCTCTTGGCGCAGTTGGAATCAACCTAACGCAGATAAAATATTTTCAGGAGCCGACACAAGAGACCACAACGCTGCAATATTATGACAAACGTCTCTGCGTACAGTTAGTGCTATCTCCCAGGTTAAGCCTACTTCTGGTAAGGCCGTGACGTCATCATGAACTGAGTCCAAATCCGACCAGCGGCTACAAACATTGTCACATGCCAATATAGTAAAAACAGTCACAATAATGAAATAGAAGAAAGCTTCGAATGAAGTCAAAAAGTTAACACAATAACTGGCGATAAAGGCCCGTTCACATTATCGAAAACACTACAGTCGCCGAAAGAGTGGCTGGGTAATATAACCCTAAAAGCAAATGGTGCTGATGTTCAACTGTTTTCAGATAAGACAAATTACAGTTTCTCTTGGAATCAGGGCATTAGTTTTGAAAGTGTTGATGTGAACAGCTCTTTATTCGAGTACGTGAAGAATACTCAAAGACTGGTTCAAAGTGAAACTATGACCCTTAACCCTTTAAAAGCACCATCACATGCACAATGCGGCTGAATTGACAGCTGATCGCTGTGTAAATGGCAAAATCAGCATGCAAAACAGCGACAGGCGGAGTCAGGGTGAGGGTTTGTATCCTACCAACTCAATAAAAGCCAAAGAATGCAATCTAATAGCCGTTGGATGTGGCTTTTGGAATTCCACCAACCACTCCTCAATGAAAAAAAAAAAGAAAAGAAAAAAAAAGGCAGCTGTGTGTCTGCGGCAAAATGTTGACAGAAAGGGACATCCAAGATTTGAGGTATATCAAAACGAAGGAACTATATTTTCTTCTTCACGTAATCTGTAAGTCCAGTTTTCCTTACAACTTTCAAAACTAGGGTCACTTTGACCATCTACGTCAAATTCAGAGGGTCATTTCGTAAAATCAGTGAAGTACAGCCTCAAAATCTCTGCGTCAGATTCTGAAATCTCTGCGTAACATATGTGCATAATAAGGAACACTGGTCATTATTTTGACACTTATTCGATTTTGGAGATTTCAGGGCAATCTCTTAGTGAAACGATTCGTATGTCACTGACACGTGTTTTGTGCAAAAAAAAAAAAAAAAGAAGGAGAATAATTGTTCAGTGTCGGTTAGTGGTATAATGGAAAGTGGAAACAAGACCATTCTAGCTAGAAATCGGTACTCCAAGTCTTCGGGTACTTGCTATAGACTATGAGGTGAAGGAAATGTTAGTCGTGAGCATCGCAGACTACCCTGAGATTTTCTTGTTCATTCCCAGCACAGGAAAATCGATTTTCCTTTATTTACAATTCAGATCGAGCATAACTTGCAGATGGCATAGTAATCTGAATGATTTTTCTTCCAGCTTTTTGCACAGCGGTGGCTGAAATTTGCTGCTGAGTGTCTCCAGATTACAAAGCAGCAATATGGCAGTGACCACGGGGGAAAAAAAGAAAACAAGTTCGTGTGGTGTGCATTATCGCGATCTTAAATAAACAGCATCCTTCTCCTGCAAATTTCTCAAAGGCTATGGCAGAAAAATAGTGCTGGGACTGAACTTTTACACCCCAAACCCTTTCAAACCTAAAGAAGTGCAAAATAACGTTTTGATTCCGAGTATTTTTTTTTTATCTTCATTGACAGGCATACCCTTGTGCAAGAAGCGTAATAAATGAATAAATAAATAAAATTCAAGGATCCCTGCTGTTGTTCTTTTAATAATAATCATAATGATAATAATAATAATGCCTGGGACTCAAGTTTGTTAACCCAATACAAGGACAGGAACCAAGGAGAGTTATCAGTCAAGAGGGTGTGTCCTGCATACATTACTCAAGTCAGAGAGAGAGAGGAAGAGACAAGGGACAGGCGTGACTAAAGTGATGACTACGAGAAGGACAATAATCATGTCTGCATTTGAGCAGGCCTTGCTAGACACTGCAACCCGCCTTACCGGTACGCTCTTTACTGCTGCACCCTGCTGGCCGGACAGTGAAGAGAGAGAAAAAAATCATAGCAAGTAAGCCTCAGTCACTCGATTTTTTTTTTGTTTTTTTTTTTTAAACAGAAAGCTGTCCTTTCTTTCAAAGTTAAACGCAGTCGCGTTAGATGCTGTTTTGAGCAACCGGAAAGCACTGAGAATGGCCGAGTGGGTGGGTCGGTGTTTTGAAGTAAAGCGTTTTTGATCACGCCTCGGCCACGCATTTTTAACAGAAAACTGTTCTTTCTTTCGAAGTTAAACGCAGTGGCAACGGATGTTGTCGACTGGGTGGGTGGATGGGTAGGTTATGTGAAGGATAGCGTATTTTGTCCAAAAGGAAGGTGACTTAAAAATCAACGACACACGACAAAAAAATAAAGTCGGTAGAAAGTTTGACTTGACAGGATCTGAACTCGCACCACCCCTCCTCTCCCAAACGGTAACAAACCAACCCGAGGAATGTGCCCATTTCTGCAATATAACATGACTCTTAACTCAGTTCTATTTTGTTCTGGGGAAAAACTGACGGTGGCTCAAAACAGCACCTACAAGTAAAGACTCAAGCCTGGTTCACATGCAGCAGCCGGTACCCACACAACAAACGTATCAGTGAGAAGAAACGAGTCAGAGAATCTTTCAAGGGACAACCTGACCAGATCTGACTGCCTGCTTCATCCCTGGCAACGTCCAATTTCGATAACCGACTGCTGTATCTAAACCAAGCCTGCACGACTGGATGATATGAATATGCATGCCCATGGCTCGTGATAGCAAATGCCAGTGGTGGCAGAACGTCTCCTAGACAAGATGACATAACTGAATGTTGCACGTACAAACGTCAATTACAAAGCAATGTATTATGAGGGCAATGAATGAAAAGCGTGTAGTACAAATCGCTGTTTCAGGCGTACGACTCACTTCCACTGATGAAGGAAATCAATGGACCAACCATATCGCCACTACCACCATCTGGAAACTACCGATCAAGCATTCCAACGGCACATAATTAACATATTTCCATAAGCAAGTACATGATAAAAAGCAAAATTACAAAATACGTAAGTGGAGGAGGCGAGCCCACAACAATCCAACACAAACAAATAATGCATCGCTGAAAAAAGAAAAAAAAAAAGTAAAAAAGAACAGGTTCAAATCAGTCAACAGCCACAGGCAAGGCATCTGTCCCGAGCAAAAGGTTTGGAAAATATGAAACACGGCTGAAACACCATGTCTGTAAATGTGCTACTCAGAAGGCGAAAAGACGACAGGAAGAAGACGAAGTCTACACCATGCAGTCACGTGATCCAAAATGAGAAAAATGGTGTAATAGTTCAAGCATTAATCGTGATATAAGGCGTTTGCAAATATTTTGGGAAGCGGTACAAATGATTTCAAACAATTCAAACGATTAGAATAAATTATAGAAGAAGTGCTTTTTTATGAAATCATACGAAAGTCCGAGCTAATGTTTCTTTCGGGACCAGCAAACGTGGTAAGATACACTCTTGCATGATTTCCACAAAATTCCAGAAGTTACTACACATGTACTGTGACCTTGTGCTGCCGTTGAAAAAGATGGAAGGTGTATCATGAGCTACAATTAATAAAGTACATTTATCAACAAAATTCCAGAAGTTACTACGCAAGTGACGTGATCTCGCGTGGCCGTTAGGAGGGAAGGGGGAGGGAGGGGTATCAACTGCAGTTAAACCGAACTATTTAGACTCAAATACTTTACAAAACATAATCATTCAGATGCGGTTTTCATTAGTTTCAACATCCTCTCAGAAGCCATCGAGAAGCAAAAACAAGTACGTGCAAAAAATGATCTGCAGTGCCAGTTCTGAGCGGGTGACATGTCAACTGCTGCCAAAAATCTTTTAGTGCCACTTGCGGCGAACACTCCAATCAAGCAGCAAATCAGGCCCTTGCCTCGCCAAGCTTGGGCATGCAACATAACGTACCAAAAAAAAAAAAAAAAAAAAAAATGCACGACGCATCGACCGGGCCAGGCTAATGCATGCGGGCGCCTGGAGGAAAAAAAAGTACTTGGGGGGCAGCAACACCAAACAAAGGGTAACTGTGGGTACTCACCATGGGTATGATGCCGGGTATGACCTGGTGCTGCAAGGCCTGCAGCTGCAGCGATTTCAGGATCAGGTTGTTGCGGCCATTCTGCAGCAGCTGCTCCCTCAGGTGCTGAGGAGGGTGGAGATATTTACATGGCGGGTCCTTGCGCTGACATTTGCCCTGCAACACGCAAACGAAACATTTTCTTCAGCTCCCCTTGTTTGGTTTTGCATCTTGGTGCGAACACACACGGAAAAAAGTGGTCTGCAATCAGCATCTCTTGTTTGATTTTGCCTCTTGGCGAGAACACCTTATGAGATAGAGAGAGAGAGAGAGAGGGGGGGGGGGGGGGTTGTAGGTACGTGTTTGGGAGTTTAACATCCTTTTCCACCACATACGGGTGATTTCAAAGACGGAGCAACGATGAAAAGGCCAGCACAAATATTTGGCCCCAGCCGGGATTCGAACTCACGACCAGAGCATTAGAAGTCAACCCTCTACCATTCGACCACCCCGGATCCCCCGAGAGAGAGAGACAGAGAGAGAGAGAGAGAGAGAGAGAGAGAGAGAGAGAGAGAGAGAGAGAGAGAGGGGGGCATTTACTCAGAAGCTACGAGGAAAAGGCTTCGCTATTGGACAAAGTCAGAGGAACAGTTGGATAATATTGCTAACAGTAACACTAGTGTGTCAAACTCAGTGTCATCATTACCATCAGCATCTCATTTGTAAGCAACTTTGGTATGGGGTGGGGTGGGGTGTGGTGGAGGGGTGGGGTGGGGGTGGGGGTGGGGGGGTGGAGGGGCTTCGCAAGGTAAGTTCAATTCCAACCTTGTATCCTGACGCGCTTGAATTCGTCCCACACCCCAAACCACACTGAATGTGACCCCCGTCTTTGAAACAATCAGCGGCGGGGAAGACAGGCCATAAGGCCGTTCCAGTCACTATTAAATCAATTATAGTCAAGAACTAGTCTTGAAAACTGCTTCGTTCATGCACACTGACTACAAACAACCACGGAGAAATGGATGTACATGACCAGTTTACAAATCTGCACAACACAGCAGATGGGACAAAGATTTGATTTAAACATAGTTTACAATCTTGGAAATTACAAGACGATTAATTTTCCCTTATATAATCCACAAGCGCAAGTCTCAGAAGACGTCTTTCCTACAGTTTCATCAGGTCTGACTACTTTCCAGAATACCGAGCAGTGGGGGGCGGGATGGTGGGGTGAGTGTGGGGGTGGGGGCGGGATGGTGGTGGGAGTAATTGCGTATGATCGATGCACAAATTGGCACGGGGTGATGAAGAGAGGCTGCAGCAGTTGCAGATCCAGACCCTAAGCCCTGTCTGCAGGCAGTATCCCCCCCCCCCTTCCCCATCCCTTCTCCCTCGGGGCATGCAGACAGCAGACGACCTGCGTCTCCTGAAGGGTATTAGGGGACTTCATCCAGCAGCCCATCTATATCCTCCTTCATTTATGCCCTCTTGTGTCCCCTTCAGCCATGCATAAGTGTCGCAAGAAACATGGGAATCAGACAGACAGACCGCTGGAGAGTCTCCAGTTGTGGCCCGGCAGCTGTAATCTAATATTCCAAATATTGGCCATGCAAATAATTTTGAAGGGGGGAAAAGGCATAAAAGTGCCCCCGCCAACCGCTAAAGTTACATCTCAAGACTCCCATGCAAATACGACCGTCTTTGGAAAGTTGGGGGGGGGGGGGGGGGGGGAGTCGTCTCCTCGGCAAAATTGTGGACGATGGACGATGAAATATGCGACGTCTAGGAACAGGAAACAGGCCATGCGGGACAATGGGTGAATAAGGACGGTGCCATAAAATGTACATTTGGCGCAACTTAACCAGTGTCGAGGATAAACGGCGGAATAAGAGCCAATCCCCTAGCAGACATTAAACACAACTCCATCACATTAGTTCGAAGGACAACGTACCCCCCGAGCCGAATCCATTCTGCATGTCGTTTGTCCATTTTTATTTCTCTCATTTGTATGACTTTCTGAATAGTTTTGATTTCGTTTTCTAGCATAATAACGTAAAACTTCACCGCACGTTTTAGCTTACCTTGGAGTGCTCAGTATTCGACCTGACTGCGTCGAAATATAACCCACAAGTGCTAGACTCCTATCCAAGTAAGCTTTCTCTAAATAAGCAGTTCAAATGTTCACTCTACCTAAAATAACACACTCGCTGGGTGAGGGTCGGTGTTCGGGAGTTGAACGTCCTTTTCCACCACAAATGGGTGATACCAAAGACGGGGTAACGATGACAAAGCCAGCACAAATATTTGGCCCCAGCCAGGATTCGAACTCACGACCCAATTACTGGAAGTCCAAGGCTCTACCATTCGGCCACCCCGGCTCCCCACACACTCGCCAAATACCCATTCAAATGTATACTCTTGCTAAATACCCGATTCAAATGATTTTCACCAAATAACCAATTCAAGCAATTCTTGTGTTCAAATTTTTACATTCGGTCTGGGCCAACAGTGTCTGAAGCTAGGTCTGAGTAACGGGAAGCGCCATACAATGTGTTGAGGACAACGGCTGAAGTCAATAGTGTGTTGAGGACGGCTGAAGTCAATAACGATAAAACCCGCTGAACACAACGACCATTAGACTATCTGCAAGAACCTCTATCGCCGATTATCTGACCAAGAGTGTTGCAGCTAATCACGCGTGTTGCAGCACGGCGCATTTAAATTTCCAGTTATCCCCCCAGGGCATGCGTGTCTGAAACGTGAGTTTTAAGTGAGAAGGGACAGGACTGTTAGGGTCGAGTGAGATAATTTGTTGCAGGGGCACAGTGAAGCAAGAACAATTTGATTTCTCCACCCAATAAAAAAATCGATGGCGTTTGAAAGCTCGTGGGGCTATGGACCGCTTTCGACTCCCTCCCGTTTTCCTAACCAGCCCTGCCGGATACTTCCATTTAGATCAATCTCGCACTGTATTTTCTCACAATACAGCTTCCTTCATCTGCCCGTGTCAGCTTGACCTACCCGGCATGCAATTTGCAAAAGACTTCCTCACAGAAGAGTTCCACTTCCTGTCTGAGCGCCAGCGCCAGCCCGCTATTCTTCAACAAGTCGCGTTTATTTTTTTCTTTTTCTTTCTTTTTCTTTTCACTGCCACGGCCTCGCAACATGATGACTCTTTCGGCGAGGAGGCCCCGAAATGAGATTTGTCTGAGGCAGAAAAATTGAATAAACATTCGATGTTCATAAATATTCATGAAGCTGAGACATCCTGCCGAGCGGTTCCGCCGGTTCATCAGCTAGTGCTCTCAGACAGAACGATCGCCTTTCTGCCATTTGCAATGTAAATGGCCTGGAAACACGACTGCCGTGACCCGCATTACCAAAGTCCAGCACAGCGGTAGTGCTCTAAATGTCTGATTATACATGTTCCTGAGCGTCTTGATTTTCCTGTCCTCCCAAACTGCCTGTGTATACAGGTTCTTGGGTGTCCTTGTTTTGCCCTGAAATGTCTCCTAACATAGTTGTCTTTACGTCGCCCCCTGGTGCCGAATAATGGCTTTGTCGGGCGTTCAACCCCTCCAAACTGTGCAAATTCGGAATCGGACACCTTGTAGGCGGCAGCAGGGGGTAGACAGGAGAGTCGAGGCCACGGACTGTCCGTGTTCCAAGACAATGTCTGCCAACATCTGACTGGGATGTGCATCTGGTATACAACCGACCACTAAGCAGGCTGGGGAATTGCTGAGGGGGGGGGGGGGGGGGAAGAAGAAAGACTGAAACCTAGGCTGAGGCGCAGAGGCAGCCCCCTGCTGGGTGAACACAGGGGCAAGGCCCCACCTAAAAGAACACATTTTTAGCATTTTTAAATGTATTTAGCAGCCTCTCCTGGCACCCAAAAGAACAAAGTTAGACTGTCCCATATGGCATTACATGTATCATGATAGTGTGTGCAACATTTTTCCTCCTTCCTTCTCTTTGGCTCAAACTTAGATTTTTTTGGCTGAAAGGACAGGAAATTGGGCTGAAAATTGCCAAATGACTGAAAATTCCCCAGCCTAAGACGCCATCTCTGAAAATTCAAAACACGTGGCGGCAATCACTGAACAGCCGGTGATACCGAAGACGGGGCGACGAGCAAACAGGCAGAATAAAATAAAATGTCTGGCTCCCAACCTGGACTTGTACTCAAGACCCGAGTGTTAAAAAATGGAAGACTTTGCCGGATCAGCTATCGTGCTTCCCCCGTATGATGATGGTATGACTGATGAACTAACGTGCGTAATGACGAAGAACAAAACCCCAACACACCAACATGTAAGGAAGACGAACTTTCATGCTAAAACATCATAAACCAGGGTTGGTGGGAGGGGTGGGGGGGGGGGGGTGGAGGTGTGTGTGTGTGTGTGTGTGTGTGTGTGTGTGGGGGGGGGGGGGTGTTAACGTTTTACTCCACCACATCATAAGTGATATCAAAGATGGGGCAACGAAGCTGGCTCCCTGGCGGGATTCGAACCCATGACCCGCGCATTTCAAGTCCAATGCTCCACCATTCGGTCATCCCGGTTCCCCTTCACATGCATGGTGACCGGTCTCCTCCCCCCCCCCCCTCTCCGTCCACCGGAACCACCCCCCAAAACAACAACAAAACACAAACACAACAAACCAACAACAACAAAAACACCCAACAACAAACAAAAGGACCAAAAACAAAACAACCCCCCCCCACCCCCCAACCCAACAACAAAAACCTTAGGAGCCGACCACTGAGTAGTGCACCAGACACAGAGCTATAAACATGTATTATGTAGTTCTGTGGCGCAAGCTGATCCAGACCTTGCCCCCGCCTCGTGTAATCAAGTGGCCCGGCGCCCCGACTCGGCCGCCCGATCGATACTAACGCACAATAGCCGATCAATCAAACGCCCCAAAAGAGCACCCCTCCTTCCCTCTCTCTCTCTGTTCCACAAGCCCCTTTCTCTCCGCGCCATACCAGCGGCGCTATTCCAGACAGTGAGACATCCGGGCCGGCAGCATGGCTCCTTCACCCGCGTGTCTTCTGCCCACGTGGATCTACAGCTCATGAGTGGGTGGGTGGGTGTTTGGGAGTTTAACGTCCTTTTCCACCGCTTAGGGTGATATCAAAGACGCGGCAACGATGAAAAAGCCAGCACAAATATTTGGCCCCAACCGGGATACGAACTCACGACCCGAGCATTGGAAGTCCAACGCTCTACCATTCGGCCACCCCGGCTCCTCTCTACAGCTCATGTTATCATGAGTGAGTGAGTGAGTTAGTTAGTTAGGGCTTAGCTCTTAAAAGCCCGTGCAAAATCGCATTTTTAAATGAGATAAACATGTTTTTTGCTCATCAAAGTCTATGAAACTATCAAGAAGGCAACTGCATCACAAAAGGTTATTCCTAAAAAACAAGATGTATATATTAAAAATCTGTCGGGTTCAAATGAGATAAACACGTTTTTTGCTCATCAAAGGCTATCAAGCGCTCATGAAGGCAACTGCATCACAGTGAATTACTCTAAAAAGCAAACAACAACAACAACAACAACTACTACTTAACACGCTAAGAGGCTGATGTTATTCGCTGAAAAGGCAGAGCACCACATCCGCACTATTACACTGTCTCTGTTCTCGGACACGGAAAGGCTGTCATTCCGCGTTAGTCTGCTGGAATTCAATTCAGACAATAAAAGTGAACAGCGTTTTCGTCTGCGCCTGAGTAATGTTAGGTTCCGTCTGTCTCCGAATACAAACGCGGCTTTTACTGTCCGTCTCTGGTTGCGTCCGTGCGTGTCCGTGAAGCCGGGATCGCCGAGCTAAACACAGTGCGTTGCACTATCCATGCTCGGGGTCACGGGTTCGAATCCAGGCTGTGATCCAAAACTATGTGCTGACTAAGTCCTCGTTGCCCCGTCTTTGATATGACTCTTGTGAGGTGGGATAAATTTGAACCCTTAAACTACTAACCAACTACCTCATGAATCTCCGCTGGCAGTTAGATGGCTTAAGTCCAGCGGGAAAAGAAACCATGCGGGGCCGGCGCGACCAGTCGCACGTGCAAATAACTTGTCCGGACAGAAATTGGACCCTCTATTGCGGCGCAGCAGTCAGGAAAGTTTTTTTTTTTTTTTTTTTTAATCCGGCGGAGGTGGTATTAGCAAGCAGGGCAATGACCGAGTCGCCTGATTGTCTTGTAGCGATAAGGTGTCAGCCTCTTGATGAACTAGTCGGGCGGCTCGGGGACTTGTGCCAGCATCCATTGTGGAGAAGGTGCCGGTAGGGCGAAAGAGCAACGGAGGGTAGCGCTACGAAATGTATAATAATCTCCACAATATACAACTCCTTCTCCTCTCTTGACTATTCTTTCCCGTGCGTCTGTCTGCACTGTATGATATAGCGCTTAGAATAAAACTGACCAAAAAAAAGAAAAGAAAAGAAAAAAAGTTTCCCTTCTTGAAAGGCGGTGCATGTCCCTTTGCCGAGTAAGAAAGTCATCGCAGGGCAGCTTGGTTGATACACACATAGTAGTCGGATTCACCTGCGGCTTTAGGGCCTCAGATTGTATTTAGGGCCTCTAATCTCTAGTCAGTCTATAGAGTTTGTAGAGACAAAGTTGATAGTACGAATTACCTCGGGCTCTATCCTTGAATAAACGTTTTGATCAATCTCTCTCTGCATTTCCTTCTCGCACAACTATGGTCTTGGACTGTGTGTGTGTGTGTGTGTGTGTGTGTGTGTGTGTGTGTGTGTGTGTGTGTGTGCGCGCGCGCGCAGAACATAAACGTGCATCAAATATCTCACGGCGACGCAATCTTCATTGTGGCAACTCTTTCTCTCTCTCTCTCTCTCTCTTTTCTCACACCCCTTTGTGTCCCCTCGCTTCTGTGAGCACATGGCAGACAAGTATCCCATACGCAAATCTCTTTCCTGGTGAGATAAAAGACAAAGCAGACAGCAGCACAAAGGCCGATGTGACAAGTTTTTTTTTGTTTTTTTTTCTTCCCTGCACGGATACACTTTTTCCTCACTCTATTCTCTCTCCACACTTGCCTGTCCATTTTCCTCGTCACAGTCCCACGATACAAGCGCGTCTGTTCACAGCGTAAACGGTGTTATTATCAAGTGATATTACACCCCATGAAGAGGAAGTAAAAAGGTGTAAAGACCGGCCCGCGATTTGAAACCTGCGCATTACATTAGTCACAGGGCCAGCCAGCGTCGCTGTTCGCAGGCTCGGAGTTGCCTGCCCTTTGTTCTTGCCCGGTCTGGAGTTGCGCACCTTTGTCCTTTTCCCGCCCTTTTGTCGGTGATTCAATCAGGCCGTCATTGCGCGCGATGTGATAAGCCTGTGTCATGACTGCCGCCACGGTGTGTGTGTGTGTGTGTGTGTGATAGAGAGAGAGAGAGAGGGAGAGAGAGAGAGAGAGAGAGAGAGAGAGAGAGATAGAGAGATTTTTCTTTTTCCAAAACCCTCGTATAGCTCTCGACACTGACACAAAGCCACCTCTTCCACCTCTGCCCGTTAATGAAAAGCTTGCCCCGAAAAGACCACCTGAGGACAAATCAATCCAGAGACCTAACCCTGGTAGCCCCAGCGACACTTGAATAGTGCCCGCCCACCCTGACAATGAGCTCTCATTTATAAAGCAATTAGTACTGAATGGCACACGTGAGTGATCCGTGCAGAGAATGGAGGGGGAAAAAGGGGGGGGGGGGAGGGACAAAAGAAAAGAAAAAACGAAGAAAGAAAAAAAAACTCATAACGACTGATGCTGACACACCGGAAGAGCTGAACTTGTCATAGTTGCCGAACTAACTCTATGGGCTAGGTTTCAATGCTCGTTCATGTAGATGAATAATGTAAATGAGCTTTTTTTTGGGGGGGGGGGGGGGAGGGGGGACGACAAAGTGTCAGCCTTGTCGGAAAAGATGAAGGCGCAAAGGGGAGGGGGGGGGGGGAGAGAAAAAACTCTCCGTTTAAGTTGAGAAAGGCATATGATGCCTCTCCGCTTTGTCCTCAAACCAGTCTCTCTCTTTTTCATCAAATGCGTCCTTTCTGATTTCATTTAAATCTAGATGCGTGAATGCTGACGTATCATTTATGTTCATCTTCTTTTCTCCATACATATTTCTGCCTGTCCATTTTAGTGCAGCAACAGCAAGTTTGAAAAGGGCCATTGCGCAAGCAGCCTGTAACCGGTTGTCACAAAGATCTTGCCATTTTCTATGCGCGCGCGCGCGCGTGTATGTGTGTGCGTGTGTGTGTGTGTGTGCGTGCGCGCGCGTGTACGTGCGCGTGCGTGCGTCTTCTGCTGTCGACTTGCTTCACCACCGCAGCAAATCGAGAGAAACCTTATTTACACAAGAAGCCGAAGTCTCTCCCCCCCCCCCCCCGCCCCCCACACCAAGCGATGCAGACGAGGCAAACAGGATTTTCAGATCAAATTTAATCACCGCTCTGTCGTCTGGTGAACAGCGAGAAGCGAAACGTGAAACTTGTTTGCTCAGCTCTTGCCCTGACAAAAATACCTGACCCCCCCCTCCTCCCCCCCCTCCAACTCTCCCTCCACCCCCATGACATCATCACAGACCGCCGCACCTGCTCTCCTTATTACCAAAGGATTGGCAGCGCGAGCCAGGCGAGGTCACGCTGACCCCAAGGCCACCACGGCTGCCCTCTCACGTCACCTCAAGTGAACCCAGGCGCAAGCAAACGTTCGCCGGCGGAGTTCGATTTCGGAAGCGTTCGCGTTAACGACATCTCTCCCAGCCTTTGAGGGAGGATGCTAGCTGGGCCAACGTTCACCTCTCAGTCTCACACACTTCTGACTTTGTCTGTCACTTGTTTGGTTCAAGTGTTGAGGGCTAAAAAAAAAGAAAGATCCAATTCAGTGAAAACCGGAAGGAGATACGCAGTCTCGAGCACCTTTCAGTTACAACGTCACTCATTGGGTTCAAGTGTTGAAGGCTATAGAATGACTTGGCAGGGAAACCGAAAGAAGGTCTTCGGTCGTAGTCAGTCTCGCACAACTTTGACTTTGTCACGCGTTTACGTCAAGTGTTGAAAGCTAAAGAATGAAAACCGAAAAAGCGACTGTAGTCACTGCAGAGGAGATAACCCAGTGGTTGTTAGTTCTACACACCCCAAAAGAAGGATCCGCACAAAAAGGTAGTGGGGAAGAAGGAAGAGAGGGAGGCAAGCAAAACAAACAAACAAACACGAAACAAAACAAAAGAAAGGAGGGGGGGGGGGAGTAAGAGAGCGATGAGAAACAAAAATAATGTCAAGAAAGACGGGGTCGAGTTAGGACAATTAAAAGAAACTGCGATGAGACAAAACTGTGGAAGTCGCCAAGTTGACGAAGGGGCGTACAGCACAGTACAGTATGTCCCTCACAGGTTCAACATGCACTGAAAGTCTGACTTTAGTTCCTGAAGCTGGGGTTCTGCATTGTAGATTGGCCAATGCAAAGAGCTGACGTAATTATGTCAGCTCGCAGGCCAGTGTGGAAAACTCCGTCTGTCTAGGCCACCTCTTCAGGACACCATCGTTCTGTGTTTTATGTTTATTTCTCACACACAATCAGTGTGTCGCCAGCGACATGGTACGCGGCGTTCTAACTCGTTAAAACTCTACGAAAGTGACGCATTTCAGCTGCATTAACACATTACGCACCGCGAACGGGGATTCCCCGTTCCCCCCCCCCCCTCCTCACAGCACCTTCCCTTACTGCTTGTAATGTAATGTGATTCACTATTCTGACTAAATTCCTATTCTCTTCATTGCTATTAAGTGGGTTTCGCAAGCAGCAAAATCTAATCTTCGACACTCGGGCCTGCTTGGAACAGAAACAGAAACTGCCGGACTTGGTATGAATCCGGTTAATTCACCCGTTTATTCCTGTCCTCCGCAACCAAGAGAGCAGTCAGGCCAGCGCCTCCACACAAAAGCTATTGCGACTGGATCACTGCGCGCCAGGTCCATAACTCTATCAGACGGCGCACGCGATTGGCAGTGGTGGGTAAACATCAACCATTATCCCCCCTCCTCTCACCAAAGGCCACCATGGCGCGTGCTAGACAGGCTGTCAAATTATTCCACGTGAGCGCACTGAGAGATTAGGTGGCGGGACGGATTAAATTGAAGTGCCAGACACTGCAGGACTCTGGTAGTGGTATAGGTGGGGAGGAGATGAGTGGGGAGGAAAATAGAACAGCTGAAAAGTAGCTCCGCAGTCAGCTGTCTGTGCGCAGCTAACAAGCGCATGGTCGTAAGTTCGAAGACAAGGTCTAAAAAAATTAAGGAGAAGAAAAAAAAAAAAAGCAACTTACTTAACCATACACCAGAAACCGAGTAACGACACGCATCAATTAAACGAATATAATCACAGTGACCCCCCCCCCCCAAAAAAAAAAACAACCAAACAAACAAACAAACAAAAAACAACAACAAACAAACAAACAAAAAACAACAACAAAAAAACAACCAACCAAACAAACAAACAAACAAAAAACCAAACCAAAACAAAACAAAAACAAAAAAACCAAACACCCCCCCCAAAAAAAACAACAACAACAAAAACACCCAAAACAAAACAAAAAACAAAAAAAACCCAAACAAACAACAAACAAACCAAGAACAAAAACAAACAAACAAAAACAAAACAAAAAACAAAAACAAAAACTTTACAAACGAACAGGGAGGGTGAGTGGGGCGGTAAATAGCTCAGTTAGTGGGTGGTGCTCACAAGCGCATGGTCATTATTTCGGAAGACGCGCTCTGACTTGAGTTAAAAACAAAGAAGCAGACAAAGAAACAAACATCATCATCAGCAACAACACACTGCAGCCCTAAAAACTATGACCACTGATGTGCACAAAGTGTCTTCTGCTAAACTTATTGACTGAGCAGCATACTTCTTTTTTTTTTTTTTAAAAAACTCAAGCAGACAATGACTTGCAGCAACAAGGCATTTATACTGATCAGAAAGAGAAACACGCTCTGTTTTGTGCTCCTTCGCCGAATAAGCCGAAAATTGGGAAAACAAATTTGTCTTCTCTGTGTGTTTGAAGCGCGTTTTAAGTTAATTTCTGGCGGAATGGAACTAACTCACTCACTCACTCACTAAAGGTTCGTCTGAGTGATGTACATCTTTCCCTCCTGACTATCGTCGAATCACTAGCAACATTCACCTATTTCTCCCTGAACCTCGGTAGAGATTTAAACTCCAGTCCCCAAGGGTAACGACCACGAGACCTGCCTCCCCTGGTGACCCAGACATTGACCCTCCTTCCCCATCCTCAACTCCCCATTCCCCCGGTCCTGTCCCCAGTGGCTGACTGTCGGTCGATGGTAATAACGATAGCTGTATCCTGCAGCCGCGAACTCCGGCGCTTCCCAAATTACATTCACATGCATATCGATCAGGCTACGTATAAAGTGCGCCGGAGGCTGGTGTGTTCGCCATAGCTTCACAAATACCATTTCTAAAAATAAGGAGTTGGGGGAGGGGGGTGGGGTGGGAAGAGACAACGAGTCTGCACTAAAAGTTTAAGATAAAAATGCATCTCTATGTCGGCATCAAAGTAACAAATGTACAGTTTTTTTTTCTTTGTTTAAAAAATACATATTTGCGATGAACAGTTTCTTTCCTCGTTTTCAACTAATAGTGAATTAGTTAATTCGCATACTAGATTTACTGCAGTCGTTTGCTACACTTCAACCTGTTCCACTTGAACTTTGTAGTTTCTGCTACAGGATGCCGCATGGTATATCAGAGAACGGTACGGAATCCCAGTGACAGGGAAAGATGAAAACGCAAGATTTCATGGCTACACACAGAGAACGAGGCCGAATCACACTGACAGCTAGGTCTGTTACGGTGTTCAGTTTTAACGCCGCAGACGTGAAATCCAAAGCTGTGAAAAACAACGCGTTTCTGATTTCTATCGCCGCTTACGCGCTGAAAGCAGGAACCATCCAATCGGAAAAAGAAAGATTAACTAGATTCGATTGTCCCGGGGATTCTGCGTGAATGGAAGTTGGAAACCGTTGCTGCATTTTAATTCGCGGTTAAACCTCGACAACAAATCCTTCTCGCCGTGTTTTGTGATCGCCGCGACATCTGTTGTGCAGTGAAAGCCATACTAGTAAGGTCTCGATCCGTGCTGCAAAGGGACACTAATCCCGCAGCAATCGCACAAGGGAGGTAAAGCTTCATTCTGGCGCAGAAGATGGGGATTGGAAAACTTAGGCCTTGTTGGCCGATGTTCCGTGAGACAGCAAGCGGTTTGGAGATTTGGGAAATGACATGTCACAGGTTGGCGTCAGATTAGCAGCTCTAGTGAACATCACGGCAGCCAAGTCACTCAAGCCCGCGCCAGCGATACCGACCGGCTCCGTGTCCATTTATTCCGTGATTTCCAATTTTGCAATCTTCTGCGCCTCCACTTTGACCCCCTTCCCCCTCTTTCTCCCCCCCCCCCCCTCCCTTCCAAAACTCCCCCCAGCCAATCCCACATCAAACTGCTCCTCCTCCACTGCGAGTCGGGATTAGCCTGTAGAATACCCGAGATGAACTTCCACCACCAAATTCTTCGAGGCACTTGTAAAAATGCGAACAAACAAACAAACAAACAAACAAACAAACAAAACAACCAACAACAAAAACCCAAGGAATAAAACCAAGGGAAAAAAACTTTAACAAAGAAAACAAAACAACAAAACAAATTTCTTCGAGGTACTTGTAAAATGCGAACGAAGAAGAAGAAGAAGAAAAGAAAAGAAAAAAACAAGTTTAGGAAGAAAGACGACTACAATTTTTCAGTGTATGTTGTCAAAAATTAACTCGTCTTCCAGAGCGTGAAACGTAGTCTATCGTGACTGCAGCATTTGGTCAGACTGCTGTTAGAGTGTGGATGTGCTCCAGCAATCATGCCATGACCCGGTACACTTTGTGCGTACGCGTAAACTGTACCGGGTCAACGGTTGGACGGGTCCTAGGATAATTTTCACTCTGAAACGCTTCCTTCCTCCGTGGAATTCTTCAGTTTACAAGCCATGAAACGCCTTTTTCTCTTCCAAGCATAACACAGGCGTTACAGTCAAAATTCCTATTTTTACAGTTTACACATTTTTCGGGTTCTTTCCCTATAATGGGATGGGCGGTTGAAAATTCCTGTTTTACGGCTTACAGGTTTTCCTGCTTCCCCCCATCAGTCACGTTCTATCTTAAATCTTAATCTTATTTTTACAATATACAGATGCTACGGGTGTTTCTGTCTTTGGAAATGTTCAGCCCAAACACTTGAAAATAAATGCAATTCTAAACTTCGACACTTAAATTGCTGAGCTGACCCTTCGCACCACGTGACTGTAAGGTGTTCATGTCCAATGTGTCGGAGAGAATGCGTGTGATTCACGTGAGCGTGCGTGTTGGGTTCAGTTAGCGGCGCTCTGAGCCGATTCAAGAAATCAGATAAAGCGCCTATACAATGTTCAGTTATTATTATTAGAAGTAGCTGCAGTATTTTCGTCCCCCCCCCCCCCCCCTTCCTAAGATGGTCGTCTTAAAAAGAAATTCGTGGCCACAAACAAAATACATGTACCGGTTAACGGCGAAAACTGACGGAGACACCCACCACAAGCGTACCGATTTCTCCACGATCAATCATCCACTCTTATCACACACCCAGTCCGCCACTATTTGTCAGTCTAGCCACAAAGTTCACCGGCCCCCCAGAACAGTGTAGTGGTCATTTTTCACAGCCCGTCTTATTTGTCGGGAGATATCTCGGGAACCAGACATGAATAACAGGGAGAGGGAAAGTACAGTGGCAGTTATTCGTACAGAGAGACGGGGGTAAGGGGAGGGGGGGGGGGGGGGTAAGGGGGGAGGAGTGAACAGGCCAGATAGGGCAACGGCAACACCAACTCGCTTTCAGATAAATGTAGCGCTGGTCTGAAGATTTATTTGACTTCTGCGAAGTTTCCCCGCAAGAGAAGGTTTTTCAGTCTGCGCGAAGATGGGTGGAGAAGTCTTTGTGATACACACCTGGTATTACCAGGAACATGTTAAAACAATCACCATTTTGTGGACGTCATCATGATAAGCTAGAGTGACAGCATGGCGGATTTTTGTTTTTTGTTTTTTGAAAGGGTGGGTGGGTGGGTGAGGGGCGGAGGGGAGGGCGACAAGTAGACACTCCGCTCTTTCTTTCTCTCACGCACAGGCGGGTAAAAACAAGCCACAAAGCATTCTCCGTCCATGTTTTGTGACGACCAACCAACACTCCAACATCAAAGGGAACACTCCATGCTTAAAACCAACACACTGTCCCAGACTCCATCCATCTATATAGCACGATTGACCTGTTTCTACTGCGTCCCACATCTAAATGCAAGTTTCCTTTCATGTTCGCCATCCCCCATTCTTTGTGATATTATGTCAGAGGGACAACGGAGGTGTGCGCGTATTGAGCGTGGCATTTGCGGAGCATCCGCCGTCTGAACTAAAGTAGACTGTCTGCCCTTTGTAGACTAGAGAGGGAAAAACCTGCATAAAGCAGCATGCTGCACAGCAGTTCATGGAACGTTCCTGCAGTGGCAGTGTGTGTGTGTGTGTGTGTGTGTGTGTGTGTGTGTGTGGTGTGTGTGGTGTGTGTGTGAAGAGAGAGAGAGAGAGAGAGAGAGAGAGAGAGAGAGAGAGAGAATGAATGAACTAAGTTTCCAAGGATAACAGAAAAACGTACGCAGACCTCTCTTGCATCTTGTACTTGCAAAACTTCAACCACTTATCTGTGTGTGCGCGTGTGCATGTGTGTGTGTGTGTGTGTGTGTGTGTGTGTGTGTGTGTGTGTGAGAGAGAGAGAGAGAGAGAGAGAGAGAGAGAGAGAGAGAGAGATCGCAAATGCCACATCATCCGACCTTTTCTGTTCTATTTCGCTCCAGCCTCACTGGAAACAAACAGTTGCGTGTCTACGCTGATCTATGGATTCTCGGATAAACAATACGCTAAGTAGGTCATTAAAAGAATTCCCGCCGGCATTAAACTGCACCATCGACTACATTAAAACGTCGACATGTCTCTTATCGACCCGCCATGCATCACTGTCTGCACAACAGCAGAAGCAGCAGCAGCAGTAGCAGCAACAGCGACACTATCAAACTACGTCTGAAACCCGGATCATGACCTACACCACGAACCCGACAGTGACAACTGTCTAACAGTTCTGATTCAGTGTTGGTGTCACATAAAACATAAAACAACAACAACAACAAAACAGACCAAGAACAAGAACAACAACAGTTGGCAATAGAACATACGCCTTGCTATGAGAACCAACTGGTCTTAACATGGTCCATGATGTAAAGAAGGAGGAGAACTGCGCAACATTTAGTGACGAAATGACAAAGCCAGAAGTGCATCTGCAAAGCACACGCCATATACTAGGGGGTGCCTGGGGGCATGTTTCCTCAGAATTTGTCTTTTAAAAATAGACTGAAATCGGTGCAATTTGGTGCATTTGGGCATGGTTTTAAGTGCTTCAGGACTGAGAGGAACTACACATTTTTTTTAGGGAGGAAAATTTTATCAAACGGTGGACATCAGACAAAAAGGTGGAAGATTTTAAACCCTGAGAACACAACGTCTTTCAAATACCCAAAGGTTCAAAACACGCTAAGTGGACAACAGAAAAGCAGTGACCGAACTTCGAAGCGGATAATGGCCGCTTGCAATTTTTGTGTTAATAATAATAATAAATTATTCAATTTCTCGAACTGGTCCAAAGCACCGCGAGCAGAACCCGGCCAACACGCACGCTCACGTGAATCACACGCATTCTCTAACACACTGGGCAGGAACACATTACAACCGCGTGATGCGAAGGGTCACTGAGCTCAGCTATTCAGGTTTCGGAATTACGGATTGCATTTAGTTTCAAATTTTGTGGGCTGAACCGTCATTTCCACAGCAGAGGGGGGAGGAAGCCGGAGTACCCGGAAAGAACCCCAGACGATCGGTGTTTATGTCTGTTTTAAAAGCCGCAGTACATACACATCAGTTGTCGTTTTAACAGGTCGCTTTGTTCCCCCGAGCCATCTAGAAGACTGACTACCCTGTAATGCATCAGCGTTGTCGATATATTTTTTTGGTCTGATATCATTGAATGAGCCACTCCCTTCGTGACATAACAATGCATTATGTTACCGTCTGATCTACTGGCAGACACACACAAACGTCTGAAATTAAGATCACTTGAATATGGACTGTTTGCTTCAAACATTTGCTTTCGCATTCAAAGGCCGTCTCTATTTAGTGAGACCGATGCTTGCGATTCGGGGGCTACCCGCCACTCCTACACACACACACACACACACACACACACACACACACACACACACACACACACACACACACACGCACACACACACACACACACACACACACACACACACACACACACACATTCTTCCCACATGAAGCGAAATCGATGCTCAACCACCTGCACTGACCCGCCTCACCCACTGATTTGAAAATCAACAGACAAAACACCCACTTAATGGGTGAACAGAAATGAGCAGATAAAGGCCAATGCTAACAATCCCCCTTCCCATTCCACCACTATAAGCGCCACTGTCTGCTAGCCGCCCAGAAGTAGAAATCGAACAACTCGTGATCAGCAGTAACAGTAGCAGGAGAGTGGTTCGACCTAAACTGAAGCAGTCCCCCCTCCCTGGAGGAGAAAGTAATTAACTAGGAGTGGTCAGTCTGCAGCAGGGACAAATTGGACAGCTGTCCATTAACACGGCCGATCAGACTGGCGGCCAACGTTGCCGAGGTCCCAATGTCCAGCCAGGGTCATCGTGATCCTAGTCACGTACGCTGCCCGTGACTGTCTCCCGTGTGCGTCTGGAAAATTGTCTCCCTTTAATAATAATAATAATGACAGTACTTACATAGCGCTATAACCTATTAGTTAATAACAGTTCTACGCGCCTAAATTAAGTGAATACGAAGAAAGATATATACAAACATTTACAAACCCATAAGGTCAGGTCACAACGACACCGACACCGACACCCACACGATGCAAACCAGAACCAACCAACCTTTCTGCTGGTTTGGCTGCTCGTTTGTTGCATCCATGTCCTTTTCCACTGAGAAGAGGTGATACAAGAAGACGGGCAAAGAGGAAAAGCCAACCTAATTTTAGTGTTGCAACTTGTCCATAACAATGAGAGGCTACTAAACATCCGTCAAACTGATGCGACGAAGACAGTAAGTTGGACGTGCCACGACGGTCAACGAACGCCGAGGTACACACCAACTTTACTATTACGTAGTATTTGGTGAAATGACGATTTTCTACCGTCCCTAGACCAAACACAAACCACCACCATTTTACAGTAACCAACGAACAACAGTTGACCAGTACATCGAAAGCATGAAGGCTGACGAAAAATTTCGTAAAGAAAAAGGCTACAGTATGTAAATCCCCAAAGCCGTGGTGAGAGGACAGTTGTAAACAGCAGCTTAACTCTGCTGGGCGCGTCCAGGGACAAAGGGTCACCAATCCTGGAGGGGTTAATCCCAGTGTACTACACCGTCCACAGCCCGGGTAATTCTTCAATCCCCACCTCCCTCCCCCCGAGGAATTGTGTCTGTCTGGTAGGGGACATAACAGGTCTTCGAGGGGAATAGGCAGATGACCATGAGTTTGCAGTAGGCCTTTGACAGACAGCCCCATTGCCCATCCACCCTAACTTTCCCGATCTCCAACCCACAAGGCACCTCAGCCTCTTCCACAAATTTTGATAAAAAGTACACCTGAGAGGGGGAAAAAAAGAAAGAAAGAAAGAAAAGGCCGCGCCCTGATGAAACACTCAATCCAACCAACGAGCACTAAACAGCAGTCTCTTTACTTCAACAGGAATCAGTGAGTCTCGACACAGACTGAATTTGAACTATGACTTTGCCGCTTTTACAACTCTCCGTCATGCGCTCTTTGCCTGACCAGCAGAGGTCATCAGACGGGATCGGAAATGGTGATGTCCCCAGACGCTGCGAGTTGGAACTGGAAGATGGGACTAAAGCCAGACTAGTGGACACACAATACGGTCGGAGTGGCTGCCTAGTCCAGACAGCTTAGCCACGCCCTGACCAGCCCGGCCCCTGGAGGAAGCCGAAGGCTTATTCTTGTGGCCGTTACCAAAATGAGGATGGGCAGCCGGTCTCACATTTTAAAAGCATGTTTTGCCGAGATTGTCCGCTGAAAGAATGGTGCTGCAGTAAGAAACAGTGTTATTGTTGATGACGATTTTTAAAAAAATATTTTTTTTGGAACGGACAACTCCAACCAGTGATTTTTGCATCGTTTGAGAACAATAGGTCTCGTGGACTTGTGCCCCCCCCCCCCCAACACACACACACACACACACACACCGACTTTGCTAACAACAACAAAAAACCTGGAGGAGCGGCCACACTTTCTTAGTCCCCAATACCTTCATTAACATCACTGTTCGAGCGTATTGTTATTAATATTATAGACACACTGATGAACGAAACTGTTCAAAAACACAAGTTAGCTTCGCAAAAAATGGAATTAGCCCGTTTAAATCTCTCAATCCATTTGTTGATTCAGCTGCACGGTTTGTCTGCCACTTCAACCCTGACCAACAACGGAAGCAGAACCGACCGACTAATCGACGACCATCTCCGTAAAGATCAAGTTGCTGAGACCCCTTACTAATTCACCTGCCCCATAATCTCCGTAGGCCATCAGCCAAGTAGCCGAGGCGTGCACAGGGTCGGCCAGTGACCCCCGACGTGACCCAAGCTGACACCTTCTTGGGGTCGTCGCCGGCAATTTGCCTCCGCTGACGGGCGCTCCAGCTGTGCCGCTGAGTGGCTGCTGAAAGTGGTAGCGAAGGAGAAAGGATGCAGTGTATCCCCGATGACAGACTGGGTAGTGGTCTGTCTAGTTTGTGTACTGGACTTGGGGTCATGCCGTCAGCAGGGCAAAGGCGGAGGGGTATGAAATATTCGAAGCATGTTCCGTCGCCTTGTGTGTGGGGGTGAGGGTGCGGGGCGGTAAGTACGGAGGAGCATAAATGCAGCACTGCAAGTGCAAGTGAAACAGATACCACCAGGTAGATATTTTGCCATATGGTGAAGGGACGAAGAGTGAGTGCTCTTAGTTTTTGAAAAAAAAATCACCTCAACGGTAAAGAAAAACACGGGGAGAGGGTTGTATGCTTCTGGTTTTCCGTAATGCAATTTGACAAGAGCCAAAAGGGGTTGGGGAAAACAGAAACTTCAGGACTAAAACCGTGTAGATGAGGGAGATGCTGGTTTGATCTCTCTCTCTCTCTCTCTCCCACACACACACACACCAAAATGCGGGTGGGAGAAAACAGAAACTTCAGGACTACAAATGTGCAGATGAGGAAAAGCTTTGGTCACACACGGTGCAGACACGCTGAGAGAGAGAGAGAGAGAGAGAGAGAGAGAGAGAGTGCGGTACACCATGCACATGACCACGGAAATAAAACCTGTACCGATTACAATAATTTATCATCCTAAATTAAAACTTGAAAAAAAAATCATTCGTATTCCTGCCAATTCCATCTTCACTTAATGCACAGTTAGTTAAACCTGCTCTCCTCCAGGGTTTAAGTCTCCCTTTTCAGTAGTGAATGTTCCATTTAACGCCTGTCTTCATACCAACAAGATTTGTCAAGAACGATTTTCCCTACTTAAGAAATATCATATGTTCATGCTGAAGGTCTTCCAGAACCTTGGAAAATGTCATGACGTAAACCGCAGTTGCGACTGATTGCTGTGGAAACCTACAGAAGATTCGAAAGTCGGAACTCGGTCGCGAGATCACGTGTCAAGTCAGTCTAGTGACGACGTGAAACTGGCACGATAAATGCAGTTGGACACGTCAGCAATGTCAGTTTCTCATAAATATTGAATGTCTACGAGGCAGCCATATTCCCTTTTTTTGTCCCAAGGCCGCTTCATATGAAACTGCATCCGGAAGATCGTTAACAGAAACAAACTCATAAAGATGACGAGCATGCCACGCAGCCCGACGAATAATTTACCAGATAAACATGATCACCCTCATTTAATATTTAAGGGCTGCGATTCTTTCAGCGTGAGAAATGACAGCGACTGAGTTAATCATACTGTGTGTGTGTGTGTGTGTGTGTGTGTGTGTGTGTGTGTGTGTGCCACGGTGTGTGTGTGTGTGTGTGTGTGTGTGTGTGTGTGTGAGAGAGAGAGAGAGAGAGAGAGAGAGAGAGAGGAGAGGAGAGAGAGAGAGAGAGAGAATGACAATGACAAATGTTTTATTTAGTTTAGGCTTTTCGGCCCGAGAGAGAGAGAGAGAGAGAGAGAGAGAGAGAGAGAGAGAGAGAGAGAGAGAGATGGGGTCATGACAAAAATACTTTGAAAACTATGATGCTCTGAGGCATGGCCAAGGGATCGTGGGGGTGGGGACTGGGGTGAGGATGGGGGTGGGTGTTTGGGAGTTTAACGTCCTTTTCCACCACATATGTGTGATACCAAAGACAGGCAACGAGAAGAAGGCCAGGACAAATATTTGGCCCCAGCCGGGATTAGGCATGGCCAATCAAAGCTGCTCAGATACATACAGCCAATAAATATTATACTTCTTCCCTACTGCATGTCTTTTAGCCTACAATTACAGTCCACCGACTCCAAGATTTAGCGATTCCATGTGTGCACATGGGATTTAGAATGAAAACATCGTTCTGCAAAGCGCAACAACCCGTTGCTCCAAACAAGCCCAGTCGAAGTACTTTCCAACGAGACTGCCAGATGCAGCCAAACCAGGAAGATCTCCGTGTTATGACAGAGGCGCAAGTCAAAACACTCGGCACAGTTTCTGCTCCTACCTCCCAACATCTAAACTGCCTCGCGTCTGTCTTTCAGCTTTTGGTAGCAGTCGTGACGCAAGCAGCACCTTCAGCCGACTATTTATTTTCTCATCACAACATTTCTCTCACGAGCCGGCCGTATCAGCGAACATTCTGGGGGCTTCTGGTGTTTGGAAAGAGGTCAGGGCAGAGCTGAAGAATTGTTGTAATGTTGTAGGTAGCGGTTTTAAGAGTATTTTCAGCCAGACTATTTCCTACGGGTGCCAGAAGCTGGCATGGTATTTTGTGTTCACCCTTATCTTCCGATCTCACTGCCAGAGATGCGGTTAGACTAGCAGAAATCGACAACGGTAGTAATGGAAGAGACATTTGTTAAAATTACGAAGCAATGGCAAAATTATGATTATCACTACAGCCTCTCTCGGTCGTACATTAACTGACTAATTAGTTGAATTACTGATCGATCAAGAATTTCAAGTGTCATAATTGTGTGTATGTGTGTGTGTGTGTGTGTGTGTGTGTGTGTGTGTGAGAGAGAGAGAGAGAGAGAGAGAGAGAGAGAGAGAGAGAGAGAGAGAGATGATGATGATGATGATTTTATTCAGGATACATTATTTACGCATTGGTGTCTTTCTTACAGGCTGTCCTGTGTGTGTGTGTGTGTGTGTGTGTGTTGTGTGTGTGTTGTGTGTGTGAGAGAGAGAGAGAGAGAGAGAGAGAGAGAGCTCGGGTGGAACCAGGTCAGACCTCCCCCCGCCCCTCCCCCCCCCCCAAAAAAAAAAGAACCGCATCGGCAGAACAGTACCATCATCCAAACAAACGGTACACTGATTAAGTGGTCACACGTCACCATAGAACACTCGCCTATTACCACATCTTCATCGAAACCACACGTAACATTCCCCCACTAGGCTGCAGTCAAAACAACTCCAGCAACCCCAAACGGAACAGAGAGGACTGAAGGTGTGTGCACGTGCTACCAATAAGAAGTTGGCGCCCGGACTCGTCTCACCCCAAGTCTGACACACTGCCTTTCATTCCAGACACACCGCTATAGCAGACTGCGAATCGCAGCCAAGTTATTTTCATCTTGAGTCAATCAGACTGCAGCTCAAAGCACACTGATTGGGAAGTTGAGTGCCCTGGTTGGTTGGCTGTTCATTTAACGTTCGTTTCCACCAAATTCGGGTGGAATGAAAGACGATGACAACGAGGACTGAAAGAGCCGGGACACTGTTTTAGCTCCCGACAGGGGTTCGAACTCACGACCTGACTGAGCAGTGAGAGTCGAATGCCCTACCTGCTTGGTTATCCCGGCAACCGCGGGAAGAAAGTTGGAAATGTCTACTTGAAACGCCAGGACTTTCAACGCTTAGTCGTACACCCAAGACCTCCCAAAATATTTCAGTACGTCTAGAGTCAGTTTCCTCAGTATCAAGTGTTGCAAGAACATGCCGTCTAAGTGTCAGGGCTTTGGAACTCTCAGTCCTTGACCCCCCAAAATATCTGAACAAGTCTGTGAAGTCTCTTCCTCATTCTTTTGTTGACTGCAAGAACACGGCCGTCGAAATGACTGGGCTTTTCTAACTCTTAGAAATACACCCTTGCCAAAACTCTCACTCTCAATAACTCAGTCTGTTTTTTCTCGTTCTCTAGAGTGGTTGCGTTACGATAACGACATGCCAGGGCTTTCGAACTCTTAGTCATACACTCTTCCCCAAATATCCCTCCTCTCAATAACTGAGTCTGTTTCTCATTCTCTTGTGTGGTTGCGTTACTGCGAGGACACGCCCTGGAAGTGCGTGACAGGCCATTCTAGAGCGAGGTAAACATGCTGTGAAGACCACTTACCACTTCCTCCCCTCACTGCTACAAACATTACCTCCACCCAGTCCACGCTCATTTCCTTTCGAAACCCGCATGTGTGGGCATGATATACAATCCATAAACGCCTTTGGGAGATGGGAGGAGGAGGAGGAGGAGGAGAGGGAGTGGGGAGAGAAAGAAAGAAGCGAAAGAAAGAGAGGTTTAGTAAGGGAAGAGAAGAGAAGAGAAGAGAGAGAGAGAGAGAGAGAGAGAGAGAGAGAGAGAGAGAGAGAGAGAGAGAGAGAGAGAGAGAGAAGGAGGAGGAGAAAGAAACAAAGAATCAATAAAAGACATGCGAGAAAGAGGTGACGAGAGGAAAGAAAAAGGAAGGAAGGGAGGAAGGATGAGGAAGAAGAAAGGAAGACAGCAAAGAAAAGACCGAAACAAGGGGGGGAAAGACAGAAGACGACGACGACAGAAAGACAGAAAAGTGGGTGGGTGTTTGGGAGTGTTACGTCCTTTTCCACCACGTATGGGCGACATCAAAGACGGAGCAACGGCGGAGAAAAAGCCCAGCACAAAATATGTGGCCCCAGCCGGGATTCAAACTTACGACTCAAGCGACAGGAGAAGACGAAGAAGAAAAAGAAGGAAGAAGTATGAGAGTATCGTCAAAACTTTCTGCTTCAGAGTCAACACAGAAACGCCATTCAGTTCCAGCAAATGTTGGAGTTGAATGTGTTTTGTCTGTGATCCTGTACTACACAGCATGTCGGTGTGTGTGTGTGTGTGTGTGTGTGTGTGTGTGTGTGTGTTGTGTGTTGTGCGTGCGTCAGTTTCCAGTCGTTCGCTATTCTGATCTCATCTATGCTAAGGAGTTGCCTCTAGTTCGCCTTAACCCAGGAAATCTTTTCCTCACAGCGAGTGAGCTATGACCTATTTCAGTCACATACCAAAACACAGGAGTGAGTAGCTAAGGCGTTCCAAAAATACCATGGAGTACACACAGGACACTGGTTGTGACTACACCCCGGCCGCAGTTTCCCATTCCTAGCGTCATTTCCCTCACCAAGTTTTGCTCAGTCTTCAGTGCTTAACTCATTCAAGATGGACCGGTTCCCCCCCCCCCTCAGCCAACCCCTGTAGATGGGCCAATCTGTGAGGTTCAGAAGAAAAAAAATCACAAAAAATCACAAAACAAGATACAGACTTGAAATTTTCAGGGTAGCTTACTAAGATATTTATGGGGGTTAGTGGGTGGGTGTTTGGGAGTTTAACGTCTTTTTTCCACCACATACGAGTGATATCAAAGACTGACGGGGCAACGATGAAAAAGCGAGCACAAATATCTGGCCCCGGCCGGCATTTGAACTCACGACCCGAGCAATGAAAGTCCAACGCTCGGCTATCCCGACTCCCCTAACATATTTATGCAGCTTGAAAATTTTCAACTGTCAAAATTAAATATCTTTGTTGTAAGTAAAAAAAAAAGAAAAGAAAGAAAAAAAAAAAAAAAAAAACACGATCCGCATATGCGACCGTTCGTCCGGAAAGAGTTAAGTACCACTACCGTGTCTGGGGGAAAACAGAAAAAAAAGAAGAGTGGTCAAAACCTATCCTAACTCGGTTACTAATATTCACCTTCCACGCTTCAGATAACTGTTGCCAGGAAAACACTAAGAGCAGCGCTTCAATACGGCCGTTTGAGTTAGTGCCAAGACCGAGCCGAGTGGATGACCTAGATTTGCGCTAACTGGGTCATGTCCCGTGACCCGAGGCGATCACGTATAGGCCTGACCGACAACGACGCACGAGACAACACGAGAGATGACACAGTTACCTCCCTTGCTTCAGTGTCCCTGCTGCCGCTGATACGGGAAGAGTTTCGGCGACAACAAAGCCAAGCCGTACTCAAACAAAGTAGCCTGCCATGAAACCACAAGAGAGAGAGAGAGAGAGAGAGAGAGAGAGAGAGAGGATAATGCAACTTGGAAGTAATTCTACAACGGCTGAGATAACTATAGGTTCACATTAACCTGTCACTCTAACCAAAGAGAATTTCCGTCAGGGGTATCCTCTTCGCTGTAACTACGACAAAGAGAACAAAAAAGAAAAGAGAGAGAGAGAGAGAGAGAGAAAGAAGAGAGAGAGAGATTCCGTTTACACCTTTGAGTACATCGCGCACTTAAACTCTCCTGGGGGGGGGGGGGGCAGAAAAAAGTACTCGTGCACTAGCCCCGAGCACTGACGAACACTGCCGATACACAGACATGACGCCAAATCCTTAAGTGAAGCCAATGTAGCCGGATTATTTTTTTGTCTTTTTTTTTTTTAACCCTCCAACATCTTCCTTGGCAGGGAAGTCTCTCAGGTAATGTGGGGGTAATTTTCGGCCTTCTTTGATAGCCAGGCACTCCTCATGCCAGCCGCAATCAAGTATATAGATGGGATGCTTGCGGTAATGAAAGTTATAGCCGCAGTTCGGAGGCCCTGATAGTGGGGAGCGAAAATTGCCGATAATTCTCTCTCCTTAGCTGCCGTTACCTCCAACACTGACTCACGAAAGCTCAGTTCAAGGAGCGTTTACTCCCCCCCCCCCCCACTTCTTCCTCCCCCCCCCCCACTCCAGAATGAGGAAAGTGAGATTGTTTCTGGTTTCCTTTGGGTTGTAATGTTTCAGACCTCCCTTCCCTCTCAGTCTAGACACGCAGTCATATATACATTTACATTTCCCTTTACAACCCGTTCCATGGGGTTTGACGTCTTCGACAGGACAAATGGATTGATATTACATGTTATCAGGATTTTGCCGTTCAACAGATACTTCTCCCCGTCTCACTTCCTTTCCAAATTTTCCACTGCTCACTGTTTCAGCTGCCAAAGTAACATATACGAATTATATCTCCCTCCCCCCCCCCCCGAACCCCCACACACTTCTACCAGTAATGGTGTCGAAGGTGTCCCCTCTTCAGGTATTCGATAATTTCATCTTACCTCGTGTATGCATGCAGAAAGATTAAGTCAACATCGAACCGGCTCATTTAGCCCAAGTCCCCTTACCACACACACACACACACACACACACACACACACACTCAGACGCAAAACACCTATCCCTTTCGCAGGTGTCGCCTCATTAGTATTCAACACCTTCATCTATCTCATGTAATAATAGAACACCGCACTCATTTAGTCAAAAGCCCCATACCACACACACACACACACATCTCTCTCTCTCTCTCCTTATCTCGTGCCCCTTCCTCAGTTTTCACCTCTCCTGTCGATTTTTCTTCTCTCTGCTGGCTGCCCGGTCAAATTCCCCCCTGCCAATTCCGGTGCATGGACTGAAGCTGTTTAAAGCCGCGCGTGTTGTGTAATACACAGACCTGCCGCATAATAATTGACTCCGAGTCTGCGCCTCCCTCTCCCCCCCCCTTTTTTCCCCCTCCCTCTCCCCCCCCCCCTTTTTTCATGCCGAATCAGCTAACCCTTCCCGTCAAGTTTATCTCCCTCCAGTTCTCTTACCCCCCCCTCCCGTTCCCCCCCCCCCCCCCCCAAAATAGACCCTCCCCCCTCGCTTCCTTTAACCCTACCCCACCCCCATAAAAAATAAGCCCGCGGGCCTGTGCAAATGGAAAAGTCCTTCAGCAGGGGGCGGTAGTTATCGACTGGGCCGGGGGGGGTGCGCGGTTCATGCGAGGGTAAGGTCACACTGACCTACTGTCAGTGCCACTCTCCCTGTCTCTCTCTCTTTCTGTTTCTTCCTACCCTCTCCCTCTGTCTCTCCCTCTCGACCTCTCTCTCTCTCGCGCGCTGGGGCAAAAACTGGAGGATCACCCAGGGACGCGGCCAGCAAAAACAGGAAACGCCGGAGCGACGCAATAGTTGGTTCGCTTGGCATGGGGGGGGGGGGGGGGGAGCCTAAAAGGCGCATGTCAGAAACATTTCGTCCTAGTTTGGTACGTGGGAACTGAATACGAACGAAAGAGTTAGCTTATCACGAAAAAAAGAAAAAAAGAAAAAAAAAAGGTGACAATAGTTTTGCAGTTAGACTCCGAAGAAACAGTTCGCATATCACGAACGAGGTAAGAGGATAGTTTTTTAAAATCGGACTCGAGAGAAAAAGTTCGCTTATCACGAAAAAAGTAACATAATAGTGTTACAGCCGGAGGTGACTTACGAGAAAAAGTTCGCTTATCACGAACAAAAAGGTAAGAGAATAGTCACTGATATGTGCGCTACGTCTAAAGTAATTACTGTCTCACAGGCTTATTTTTCAGCACACCGTTTTGAGCTGTTTTGGAAGTTTCCACCTTCATGCAGTCTCTGGATAGGCGCGATTGTAACTTGCGTGTTTACGTTAAAATTTTACCGGGCGTCATTAAGGAAATTGCGCGATGCCGGCTTCTGTAACACAAAATACATTTCGACAGTTGGAACAATGGACCGGTGGAGGTGGTGGGGTGGGGGGTGGGGGGGGGGGAGGTGCCGGGCATGTCGACGGCGGTGATGGAGAGACATGGGATTTTAATCCGCGCGCGCGCGCGCGCGCGTGTGTGTGTGTGTGTGTGTGTGTGTGTGTGTGTGTGTGTTCCGCTTAGAACTCTGTTCTGTTTTATTTCATTTGGTTTTTTTTTTTGGGTTTTTTTTTTTTTTTTTTTACTGAGTTAATTTTCTAATGGACGCGCAGACCGACAGTGTGCAGCATAGCATGAGCTAGGGAAAACAGAGTTTGTGGCTCTGAGGGGGGGCGGGGAGGGTAGGGGAGGGGCGGGGCAGAGGGAGGGGAGGGGTAGGGAAGGGCGGGTGACGTAAAAAGAACAGTGTGTCTTGAAGAATGATCATGCACTGTCTGGGACAGTCACGAACAGACATGCCCGCGAAAACAATACAGAGAGAGAGAGAGAGAGAGAGAGACCCTCCCCCCCCCCCCCAAAAAAAAAAGCGAAATGATCGCAACTCATTTTCATTAGTGCCGCCAAGCAGCTTAGTGACCTCGATAATCATGACAAAGACGGAGGGGAGCCGAGCGCACGTGCTCTGTCTGTGACCCAGTGCCTCCCTCTACCGGTCACTGCTGTCCCATTGTCTGTGCGTGGATTGCGTCACCCCACACTCACTCTGTTGTGTCTCGGTGCCGGGCAAAGGTCAACAATGGAGATCGCGAGTCATCCACTTCCTGTCCAACTGACATGAACGTGTACACACACACCACCACCAGGGGAAAAAAGACAATGGACTGAGCAGACTCCGGCAATGAAGTTGTTTTAATCCTAACTATACTGGTACCGGAGGACTGTCAGTGTTTCTGACCTGAAAAGGTCACGGTGACCTTAGAACACTACCCCCCTGCTCCCCCTCAAAATGATCCTGCCTGTAACCTTTTCAAAGGTTATGTCCGTCAAAGTTCTTTCACCACCACCTCATCTTTCATCCTCTGAACATGTGAATACATGAAAACATCTTCTCCATCACACGCACGCACATCTATAGTGTCACGAGTGGGTCAGGTATTCCATCAGTCAGTGAATACGGTGATCAATGCTGAAAGTGAAATATCTGAAGAACCCAGGCAGAGATACACACATTATTGTCGTCCTTCGCTACACTGCATTCATGTCCGGAGCAGCTCAGGTTCCTATGACTCAATGTAGACACAATGACATCATCGTCTACATTCGACCACCAACGATACAATACCCTAACATTGCCGCCAGCTAAATGAATGAATGAAAGAATGAATGTGTGTGTGTGTGTGTGTGTGTGTGTGTGTGTGTGTGTTGTGTGTGTGTGTGTGTGAGAGAGAGAGAGAGAGAGAGAGAGAGAGAGAGAGATGATGATGATGACGACGACGACTGTGACGACTCGACGATGATGATGATTACACCTTATTGCTCAAGGACCCGGATGGGCGTTCGCGAGATCCTAACAATCGGTCCTTGTTGAACTACAACATGAAATAGAGAGAGAGAGAGAGAGAGAGAGAGAGAGAGAGACCCGGCAAGGATTTCCCCAGAAGTGTTGGCAAGCAGCACAGCTCTCTGAGTGCGTGATGCAGGGAGCCGGCACCTTGGTCCAAATACCGGAAATTCCAGGGGAAAAACATTACTCCTGGCAGAGGTTGGAACCAGAGGGGTAAAACATCTCGTGTGGCAGGCTGGGTAGTTTCCAGCCTATGCGACCTGTCTTCAAAGAGGATGTGGAACGGAGGGAATGGAACATACGATGCATTCTGACGCGGGCAGAAAGGAGGCTGGAAACACTGGGTACTCATTAGAGGCGGCAACCTTACGACACACTTAGGCACGCAGGTGCATACGCATGAACAAACACGTGCACACATGCACGCGCGCGCACACACGCATGCATGCACGCACGGACACACAAAGAGTAAACGTTTCTGGTGTGGTTTTTGTTGTGGTCCACACAGTTGCATAAAGAAAACTGTGAACACTACGTACTCATTAGGGGATGCGACTCAGACCGTGACCTTACGACACACACGGGAACGCAGGCGCGCGCACAAACGCAAAACAAACTTCAGCACTTTTAAAGGCATCTAGTAGCATCTCCTGGCAACCAAAAGTAAAATACTGACTTGGTACTGACGTGCAAGTCTTCAAAAATGAAGTCAGACTGTCCCAAATGGCCTCACAGGTATCGATACATTACTGTGTGTGCACCCCCCCCCCGCCCCCCCCCCCCTTCCTTTGACTAAAACGTAGATGATTTTGCTAAGAGAATAGGACATCCCCCCCCCCCCCCCCCCCCCCCCCACCCCCCCCCCCCCCCCCCGAAAATTCCCCAGCCTGTACACGATCTCAGAAAACAGATCAGGCAAACCACAAACACAGTCTCGGGCCCGTATGTAAAAGTCGAGGTTAATTTAACCCACGGCTACGGGCCTAACCCAGACTAGGACAAAAGAAACCCAAAAGCAAAACTAAATAAAGAAGGAAGCGAAGAAAAGGGGGGAAAAAAACCCTTCCATAACGGCTCAGTCACCTTCCCGAAATGGGCCCGCTTCCTGATTTAAAACAAAAAACAACAGAAAATTTAACCCTAGAGCTAGTTTAGTTCGAGGTTAGACTCTAACCCAGGGCTAAAAGCCCTAACCTCGACTACTACATACGGGCCCTGACATGGCCAATAAAATGACGCCCCAGAGGGGCCCCAGAAAATACAACGCAGGTCAGAGAAGAAAGGAATCACATTCCGCCACCGTGACAACCCGCTATCTCTGTACAAGAATCAACATTATCAATTTGCCAAAACGCTTGGCATTTTCGCCTCGTATATATTGTAACCAAAAAGCCCACGGCACGGCGACTTCAACCCACAAAGGAAGGGGCTGTCGCAGAGCCTGCATGGGGTATGGTTTATCGGCACCAGAAATTGAATCTGCCAAAACTCTCTCCTCTTTTTGCCACTCTGCGTGCAATCTCCTTCGCTGTCTGCATCAGATTATTAAAACTCTGAAAGATTCAGGCACAAGAGAGAGAGAGAGAGAGAGAGAGAGAGAGAGAGAGAGAGAGAGAGAGACTCAAGACCCAGAATCTCCAAGCGGGAATGGAGGGCGAGCTGCAGGGGGCGCAATCACTAAAATAGGAGCTGCTTATCTGCCCTTGGCATTTGGCTGGGTCAGGACAGTGATAAGTTGGTGTAAGATTGGCTTCAAATAGCACACGGGCTTCCTAAACGCCATACACACTCTGAACACTTACATTTACAAGAGAGAGCAGAGAGAGAGAGGCAGAGAGAGAGAGAGAGAGAGAGAGAGAGGTGGAGGTTTCCCTAATCTTTCATAGCAACTGTGAGCAAGAGGGGCAGTTTCCTTTTCTTCCAAAGCAGCTGTCAAAAGAAAGTAACACACCAATTAAAGGCAGACACAAATCGCGCAGGTGCTACTTTCAAGTAGCAGGGTGGTGGGGGTGGTGGACGGAGGGAACCATCAGGCTAGTACTCCACGATGGCGCAGTGTACACTTAAATTCATTTGATTACTTTATTTAGATTTTAAACTCATTTGTCATATCTATAGGGGCTTTCTAAAATTCTTTAACCAGAGCTACCTGCATGGATTTTGATGAAGTCCGACAATGGAAACGGTCAACAGTGGTGATGGTCTGAATTTCGCAAAAATGCGAAACTGGCAGTTTCTCTTTTTTTTTCTCTCTCTCTCTGTTTGTTTGTTTGTTGTTGTTTTTTGTTGTTGTTTTTTTTTTGGGGGGGGGGAGGGGGGGGTCTCAGAACACGTTCGCGATGGCTCAGGAGAGCAAGTGGTCAACCCCCCCCCCCCCGCCCCGAAACCAGCACCTGCCACCAGCCTCGAGGTCAGCCTTCCTCCACGATGATCCGTCAGTCAGGACAGGTGAGGAAAGGTCAGGGGTCACGCCAGGTAAAAAGAAAGACGTCGAGCAACACAGGTGCTTCGTTTTTCCCCTTGGTCGTGTATACCCTAGTCCGTTTTCTTTACCGCACCGTACTCCCCAACAGTGCTTTTCTGTCGACACGCCGGTCGGAAATTCTTACCACGAGGGAGGAGAAAGTGTGCTTGCCCTTCAGGCTGTGTGTATGCGGTGGAAGTGCCGTGTTTATTTTCTAACGCCGTGTGTGACATGAGTTCGTGTCAGCATCGGCCGGCCGATCTGCCACCCTTGCAGAGCGTTATTCATCATCAATGTCGAGTTTTGGATTTGTGGTGGTGGTGGTGGTGGTGAAACTCGGACTTGGCAGTGATTTACTTGTCAGGAAGCAGCCGAGACCTTGGGAATTACTGACTCGGTGGGGTTCTAGAATCACTCCTTCCCAGTTATTTTTGTTTTTTAAATTAAGCTTTTGGGTGCGTGTTTGGGGGTTTAACGTCCTTTTCCACCACATATGGGTGATATCAAAGACTGGGCAACGATGAAAAAGCCAGCACAAATATTTGGCCCCAGCCGGGATACGATCTCACGACCCGAGCATTGGGATCACACTTGCTTTAAAACTTTAACATGTGTGTGTGAGTGTGTGTGTGTGTGTGTGTGTGTGTGTGTGTGTGTGTGTGTGTGTGTGTTGTGCAGGATTTTTAATGTACTGCATTGTCATTGTTACGTTTTGAGCAGACAGTGAAATTAATTTCCCCATGCGGGACTGATGAAAAAAGTATTCAGTCTTATCAGTCTTATCTACATGTATCTCATTTATCTTACCACTGCTGCTTCTACTACAACTTCTTCTATTACCACTATATGTACCGCCGCCGTCACTGCCACTGGTACCACCGCCTCAAGGCGTTCAAGTTTTAACACCTATCTCACCAGAGGACCGCCAAATGCACAAGTGCAGTTATACAAACATTCTTTTTGTGAGTAGCATCCACTCACTGTCGGTTCATTGACAAGAGTCAGTATGGCTGCACTGCTGATATTTTCGTTCCATTCCCGGTGAATGTTTTCGATTCCTATACCAACCCCTCCTACACGCTTTCAACACTATCGGGTAAGAGCAGCCAAACAGGCAGCTTTCTAAACGCAAGAGTCAAATAAACATTTTATTTTCGCTGTCGGGTGCGAAAATCTGGAGCTCTCCCGTCGGGAAGCTCGCGCGCGGATGTTTTCAAATACACCCCCTCCCCCCCCCCCCCCCCCCCCCCCCCCCCCCCCCCCCCCCCCCCCCCCCCCCCCCCCCCCCCCCCCCCCCCTCCTCCCCTGCCAGGCCTCCTTTCACTTTTCCGCCTCTCAAGTCTCACTGCCAGAAAAAGACTGAAAAAAAAGAAGAAGAAAAAAAAATTGACTCTTACGAATTCCAGCCTCCAAAATATACAAAGGGATGGAGTCTCTCAATACTGTCTGGTACCACTCTCTCGTATTTTGCAGTGATCAGACGATTTTTGTTTTAAAGACGCACATTCTAACATCATAAAGCTTACGCAGGAGACAACTTTTGCGTTCGTGACCGAGTGCGCCTGTAAGCTCCAAATAATCTCTCTTTTATGACTAGGAGAGCTCTGAATGTGATATACTGTCACTATGCTGGCCATGCGAACGAGACCTGCAACGGCCCGACGCTGTCCGATTCTCATCAAAGCGTGTCCGCGCGGCTATAGCCCTGGCAGACGCAGTGCTCTTCGTCTCGCGTTTTTAACTTCTGTTGGCCTTGAGGCTGTGACGGTGACTATGACACTGCGTGAGTGGCACGATGCACAACGTCACCAAAACAGTTCCACGCGATTTGCGAGTTGAGGTAATATTAAAGTTGGAAGATACGCCGTTACGAAGAAGACGGGGGGGGGGGGGGGGGGGGAGAAATAGAATCAAAACTGACTCCTACACGAATCCAGCCTGCAAAATACACAAGGGGATGGAGCCTTCCCAATACAGTACCACCCTCTGGCGTTTTGATCAGTTTTTTTGGTTTTTTTTTTTTTTCCCACCAGCACCGCCGCCAGAGAGGGAACAGACGGGACCCAGAAGCCGCGCTTGCACTTTCTGACGTGTACTATCGATTCCAACTTCTACCCCAGACACAACGTCAACAGCTGAGCTACTCGGATGGTCTGCATTCCTGCTCACCCCCCTCGCTACGCATATTTGCAGCGGATAAGTTCCGATAATAAAGACATCATACCGACAACAGCACGTGCTGCTCGGCTCCGGCCCTGTCTCAGTCTCACAGACAGCTGCTGCCTGCATGGCTTGCGCACACGTGTGTATTTTGGGCTGCACCTCGAGGGGGGGAAAATCGACTCGATCTATACTGAGGGCAGGTCGGGTCAGAGAGTTCTTTCTATAAGGAACACGATTTATTGGAAGCGGTTGTTCCGTTGTGATGTGATAGAGCGTGAGGTGGGTACTGAGTGATCTGGGTCAGCGATGTGAAGGCTGGAAGACCGTCTGTATCGATGGTACAATACTGTGCAGCCGGCTGGCTTGCACCGGTGGACCTATTCTCGAGTCATGGGCAAAATATATCATTCTTTCGTCAAATAAATTTAAAAAAAAGGCAAACACCATCCGCAGGAAATAGTATGTCTCTAAACCATACTCAAACGCATTCACTTCCTGGATTTTCAATGATCGGGTCAAGAGTTCGAATCCCAGCTGGGGCCAAATAATTACCTGTGCTAGCCTTTTTCTCGTTACCCCGTCTTGACATCACCCATGCGTGGTGGAAAACATCCACCCACATACACTTGCAATTCGAAAAAAAAAAAAAAAAATCGTCGCGTACCTCACATGCTGTCAAAGTGTTCTACACCCTTCTTCACCCGACCCCTCATCCCACGCAAGATCTCCCGCCCCGCCCCTCCCTCCAACAAACACCGCCCCCCTCCCCCATCCCCCGTGTCGTCAAAACAACCTTGTCACCCGCACTACCACTACCACCACCATCACCAAAACAACTACGACGACGACAACAACCGGCACCTGCAGATCAATACTGACTGGCGGCCGGGAGGCGCGCTTTTAGCAGACGACATTAAAAATGGATGGCATTCAGGACAGAGGGAAGGGATGAGTGCGCCCGCCCGTCTACCTTATCCTACGTCTCTTTGGGAGAAGCTCCAATTCCTGCCTGCTGCGGCGCTGATGACGGGATTTCATGGCTACTGGGGATTCTGAAAAGGCTTTTTTGGGCTGTGACGGAGTGGGGGTATGAAAAGTCGAGTCTGTGAGATTTGTAAGTGCACAGTCATTTTCAGGATTAAACTAAGCCTTTCCTGTTGTTGAGTGTAGTGTTCTGACACGCCCAGCCAATTTCGAAATAAAGACACCCCCCCCCAAAAAAAAAAAAAAAAAAAAAGAAAACCAATAAAAAACAAAACAAAAACAAACGGACAAAAACCTAAAACAACCTAAAACAACTCCCCCCCCCCCCCCCGCCCCATCCACCCCCGGCCTCCCTACAAACTGAACAAACAAAACAACAACAACAAAACCCTCGAACTAAATCAAAACAAAAGAAAAAAATCTTTTAAAAAAAGAAGGAAAAACAACAGAAAACAAAAACAAAACAAACGAAAAACAACAACAAAACAAAAACGTACAGATGGAACAATTCAGTCATTCTAAACTCACTGCAGTTCCACAACTCGAACTGAATTTAAACTACAGGTACAGTTTTTGAATAAACTTCCTCCCCTCTTTCTACGTTGACCAACTACAGCTAGAAACGAACATAGTATTACACCCTAATATGATCAACCTGACAACTCACAACGAGCGATGAACAACTGCGTTTTATCCGCATCCTAATGATCGGAAAATCATGAAACAGACACTGGCATTCAGGACCAGCTAGAAGGGCAGGGTTGCACATTTCAGTCGGTCCCAGGACATTCACCTATAAAAATTTCAAATGTCCTATTTTTCCCACCTCAAGCGGACATTTGTCCTATTAAAATGTTTATTGCCACTAAGTGGCCAGGACACTGTGTCCTATCACTTTGCTGTTTCTAGGACACTTTGTCCTATAGAAGCTGTGGAAAATGTGCAACCCTGGAAGGGCAAGTAAAATACTGTTCGGTTAATGCGTTCACAACAGCATCTGACCAACAGAACAGGCACCACTGTATGGTAAATAGCTGAGTCGTAGATTGGGTCAGTACATGAGCAGTGGTCGGCATTTCTTTCCTATGAATAATGGAACACGATGATCAGTGTCCGCTGTGATCGTCCGCGCCTCATCTGTCACTAATGACAGACAGAACACACGGACACCCACTGACCTATTAAAATTCCGCACAGTCAGCAATACTAACGATGGAGGTTGAGAGAGACGGTAATATTTAGGTCGGCCGAATATTTTCCCTCTTTTTCTCTGTTTATATGAACTTTGGTGTTCAAGTTTTGAATCTGTTTGAATTTTGGATGTTGAAAACTGGTCGACATAACAACAACTTTTACCGTTTAAAAAATAAATTTCTCTCTCTCTCTCTGCTCTCAAAACCGGGCTGTGTGTGACTGCGAGTGAGTTACAACCGGTGTGGGGACGGCTCATGGCTTGAACCACTTCCTGAAGCTGAACGATTCTCCGGAAGTCGTGACGCCGGTCATGCGCAATGGTGCTTACATTTACTTGGGACACGCCGCTAAATGTCGTTTGGGCTCTTGCCAGCCTTGTAAATGCGTGCTATTATGATTATCATTGCAATGACCACGATTTTTTTTTTTTTGGGGGGGGGGGGGGGGGGGGAGCTAAACACCTACACTAGTTCCTTAGGGTCATTTTCCCCCTTGGACTTTGGTATTTTTTAATGTTTTTCATCGAGTAATTATAATTGAATGCGGCCATCACAAATCCGTCTGAATACTGACCTGAGATTCATTAGTGCTTCCAAGTCAGGCGTTAGTCCTTGTTGAGCTAACATGTAATATCAAGTAAAAACAAACAGGTACTTTACTTATTGGCTGCTGATAATATACACTACACTATATTTACCTTCAAGAAACATCTAAAAGCTAACAAACACAGGCAGTTCCTTGCTTTACTGTTCCGTAGCCAGATCAGGGGGGTAGGGATGGGGTGGGGTGGTTGTTTTTCTTCCATCTCACACAAACCTCAAGGCTAATGGCAAAATTCAGGAAACTGCGCATATGGTGCGTTCCAACCGGTTTTTACCGTAATGAGTGTTGTGACACGTGAATCTGACTTAATTTCGTGCTCGGCACGGGCTAACAGGCAAACAGAAGAAGCAAACCTCCCCACGTCTGAAAGGTTAAAGGTCCATTCTCCGAAATTTCTAGGTTCACAAACCCTTCGGAGCTGTTTTGCTAATGCCTAGCAGCGTACAACTTAGACACGTACACAGTTAAAGGGGTTAACGCTACCACGTTTACGCTCACAGATCCTTCTGAGCTGTTTTCGTGGTATCTATCATCACACCACTTAGACACCTGGGCAGTGACAGCGTCTGTAAGGCTGGCACTGAGCCAACAGAAGCGTACCGACTCGACGAGGCGGCGACAACACTGCACGTTCCAGTAGTGTACCAACAGTCGTAGAATTTGAATGTTCGATAGCTCGCGGGGCAAAATGTGAACACTGTATCGCATTACGAGCTGTACTAATCATCCAGACAGAGTATTGCGAGCGTAAAGGCGCACTCACGAGTGAAACTGTTCCAAAACATAAGTTAGCTTAGCAAAGATGGAATCGGCCCGTTACCAACAAAAAAAAAAGAGAGAGAGAGAGAGAGAGAGAGAGAGAGAGAGAGAGACAGAGAGAGAGAGAGAGAGAAAAAAAAAACTGTCTTCAAAGAACTCTCGTTATCTTCGAATCGACGCATTTAAAGAAGAAATAACGCGAGCAACAACGCGAAAGGCCGAGCCGCTGTAAAATCACCACTTCTCGTGTCAGAAGATAACTCTACACAGTTCCTGGCATAGCTGCACCTGCACGGTGGGAGAACCGCATGCCGCATCGTGTTACTCATGTTCCTGATTCAGGAGTACTGGTTTTTTTTGTACATGCAGTACGCAACAGGCATGGGTCAAACATGTTCTATCATCCCTCTAGTTCAAAGATTAGGCATAACTGAAAAACAGGACTTAGAGCGTCGATTCGTGTACTAGCACAAAATGCTCTTGACAGGAGAATTAGTCGACGACAATGGACAAAATGTCGATGTGCATTTGAGGATAAAAGTCTTCTTTTCCGGCTTTGCCAAGAATTGTACAACTTAACTCCCAACACATGCTGCTGCTGCTGCTGCTTAGTATTCTAGACATTCCCAGAGGGATGCTGAACTTTACAGTGCCTTCGGACGGGCCTTGACAATGTATTCTAGACAAACTTTCACAGGACGCTTCACAATTACGAATAGTCTAGATGTGCTCAGAGGAGTACTGGGCCCGTATGTAAAACTGGAGGTTAATTTAACCCACCACTACGGGCCTAACCCAGACTAGGACAAAAGAAACCCCAGAACAAAATTAAATAAAAAAGGAAGCGACGAAAGAAAAACAAAAATCCTTCCATAAAAGCATGGGCACCTTGCTGGAATGGACCCACTTCCTGATTTAAAAGAAGAAGAAGAAGAAGAAAACCCATAAAAATTTAGTTCGAGGTTAGACTCTAATCCGTGGCTAAACTCCCTCACCCCGACCTTTACATGCCGGCCATACAATACAATCGGACGAACTAGTAACAGAATATACTTGAAACCCAAGATACCCACAACGGGTGAGTACCATCACACTGTTGACCTTACTACACCATGGACCTATTTCTAGGGTCGGAGTGACAAGTAGGTAAACAAGTGGCCCCCTTCGCGCCACCTGGCGGGTTAATGAAGCGATCCTGAGCTCTCCCACCTGACCGGGCTACCTGAGAATGGGGAAGAAGTGAATAGGATGACTGGCAGAAAGTGGGACCAGGAATACTCAACCACAGGTGTTTGTTTTACACCAGCACACGACCCACTGGAACGTCCATTCTCCTCCAGTGGGAGGGATCATCTTCGCAGGATTTTTTTCTTCAGACGCACGCTGAAGACAACTTGCATCCGATCATCTGGTCAGCTATGAAGTATACTACTTGTTTAACGTAACTTTTTCATACAGCCATTTGAGCTCTGACCGCTTCAAGGAGAGCATGCAGTTTTCTGGATGTACATCATCAATGTACAGTATTACAATCACATGTGCAAATGAAAAGGGGGTAGATAATGACAAGAGGACAATGAAGAAGAAGAGGGGGGGGAGAGAGAGAGAGAGAGAGAGGGAGAGAGAGAGAGAGAGAGAGAGAGAGAGAGAGAGAGAGAGAGAGAGAGATAACGATCCTTTATTTTACAACGAAAGAAGTTATAGGCATACAAAGACCATTTTCAAACTTGCCGGAGGGGGGGGGGGGGGGGAGAGAGAGTGAGAGAAACACCACAACCACCACCAAACCAAACAATCCTTCAAGAAAACCAGCCAAAGCCACCAAGACGAGACGAGACGAGACGAGACGAGACGAGACAAGACACAGCACTTCGGCCATCCACCTCTGGGCACACAACCAACTCACCTTTATGGAATCAAAGCAGGCGATGACGCGGCCGTTCTGCACCTCCACGTGCGCCGGCGGGTGCGCAAACTTGCACTCGTTCTCAGTCCGCGTGCACTTGTTGCGCTGGTACTCGCGGCACACCTCCAGTGTGAGCCATCGCGAGTCCTTGGCGTTGGGGTTGGTCAGCATGGGGTTAATGGGGTTAACCATGGCCATAACAAACAAGGGCAGGTCACTCCGCTGTCACACGGAACTGGATTCTGGAAAGACTTGGTGGGTGACGGAACTTGGAACTTCGGAAGGTGGGTGGAAGGGGGGGTTAAGGTGAGTCTGGTTGGCGTGCAGGTGTATTTCTTCTTCTGGACGCCGAAGGGGTTAATTGTGACAACCCCTCTTAACCCAACATGTAGGCTGTTTTTACTCGCGGTGAAGTAGTAGCTAGCTGTGTCCTCGTCCGATGAACCTCAAGGGGGACAACTCATCAACCTCGGCGATAAGAATCAAGGGAAATAACTCATGAAGCTTGAACAGATGAGACGCACTTGGTACTAGCATCCGATCAGAACACTCACACGTCCTCATGTACTATTCACTGGTACAAAAAAACAATTTTTCCCGAGTGGTTTTTGAAAAATATCCACATCAACACTTGCGACCAAAAAGATTTACCACTACGTCACATCAACATCCAAGACGAGGAAGAAGAGAATCTGGTGATGTTTGGTGTACACGACAGCTACGAATGCTCATGAGTTACAAAAACAAAATGACTCGCGTGGTGACTGATGCTCTAGGCACTACAAATGGACCATATAACTGAAGCTTGGTGTAGGTGAAGGCCGTTCGACACGAAGGTCAAGGTCGGTGGCGATGCAAGGTCAAGGTCAGATTACACTCAGGGCGAAGCAGCAAGTGCACAGCGTCTGCAAATACACAGATTAAACACAAAATATAAGCAAAACAAACACACACGATATGCAGGCGTGTTTTCACAGCATGCACAATTTCTTATCAACACAAAAACCCAACCAACACAAACAGTCACAGGCACAAACCAAACAAACGCTAGGGAAGAGAAGAAGAAGAAGCAGAAAGCGAGAGAGAGAGAGAGAGAGAGAGAGGGGGGGGGGGCGAACGAACTTTATTTTCCAACGGTAGTAGATGGGTGGGGTTTTTAGGTGTTTAACGTCCTTTTCCACCACGTGTGGCGGATATCAAAGACGGGGCAACGAGAAAAAGGTCAGCACAAATATTTGGCCCACGCCGGGATTCGAACTGACGACCCGAGCAGTGAAAGTCCAACGCTCTACCATTCGGCTATTCCGGCTCCCCCCTAACGTTTGAACGGTGTTCCCCCCCCCCCCCTCCAAAAAAAAAAAAAAAAATTGCACTGCGTGAGAGCAACCTTTGAAGCTGAATAGCATCAGAAACACTCGCGCCAATTTTGACTGCACCCCGTGTGTACAGCGTGATATGGAGTACAGTTTTACATTTTCCTTAAGCAGACACTAAGGCTGCTCTCCGCCAGTGTACTCTGAAAGACGATATGTTTTTAAGCAGCACTTGCTTAAATGCATAGATCTGTGCACGGATACTGCTTATACTATAGTTATACCTTTCCGCATGCACTTTACTTTACCGTCTTCCTGTAGTATCCGGGCTAGTGTTTTCTGTACACTTTGGTGACTCGTAAGTAAAAAAAAAAAGCAAAAAAAAAAAAAAAGCGATACATTGTACTTGCATATCCACCCACTATAAACCATGCAAAATTTTGCCGACTGTCAGACTTCGCGTCTCATTGACTGCTCAAAACCTGTCAACGCCCCTGTCCGCTGTTATGTTATCTTTCACTTTAGGTCTGTTTGGACAACCGCGTCTCCCGTGCATTACACACAATTGCCTCCCCTCGTGTGGCCTAGTTGTGTATGCCGCTATTGTTTTTAGTGAAAACAGGACACGCTGCTAGGCTGACGTGTATTGCATGTATCTGGAATGGTAATGTACATGATGCGCTGTCACAAAACCAGAAGAACAATGTGCTCACTGATCCGGGAGGGATGAAAATAATGTCGGGTTTGTGGTGGGCGACGGTGGTGAACGTTTGGGAAACACCGTGACGGGGGATGTACAAGTATGATGTACACTCATTTCCACTTGTTGGGTGGGTTGGTTGGTTGGTTGGTTGGTTGGAGGTGGGGAAACGAGAGAGAGAGAGAGAGAGAGAGAGAGAGAGAGAGAGAGAGAGAGATCTGAAACTATTTTTTTCTAGACAAGAATTGTTATAGACTCTCTCTCTCCTCTCTCTCTGCATACGTACGTGTGTGTGTGTGTGTGTGTGTGTGTGTGTGTGTGTGTGTGTGTGTGTGTGTGTGTCCGTGCGCGCGTGTGTGATCTCCTGCAACATGTATCGACCGAGCATGTCTAGCCGGGTCTTCGCCGCGCCTTCAACAACGACGAACCGTGACACAGTTCACACTAAAAATGGTTAACTGATTTTGTGACAGTGTTGACTCGCACTACGCGGCCCTCGGGTTGAGAGCAATGTTCGATCTGGCCAACGACTTCCCCTCGTGAGACACATGACTTTGCCCTCCCCAACAACCTCAGCTGTTCTTTCACGCCGTTCAACGCGTCTTTTGGGACCACGTGTTGCGTTCTTGCTCGCAAGTCAGTCAGACAAAATCGAAACAGTGCCAGGCCTCCAGTGCCTGTAGACAGTGTTGTGTTGATGGCGGTTGTGGCAAAATGTACCCTCCCCCCCCCCTCCCCCACCTTAGAGTGCTGTCACACGTGACGATTTTGCTCGACTGACAACCAGCGGTAAAATGCACTGCCAGCCAATTAAATCGGCACTGCCCAGGAACGCCGTCGTCACGCCAGTCGATAGAACACGGTCCTATTTTTTCCCTCGCCACGCCAGCCAACCGCCGCTGACCGCGCTGTGTGTATTGTCCAGCACCAGGCCGGCAGCGCAGTCCGCCCAGTGCACGCTGGTAGCGTGTGAACAGAAAATCCACTCGGCGAGCGTGCGAGCTCGCTGCAGGCACCGACTCGCGTGTGCAAAGGCCCTAAAACGATACAGTCCTTTCGCGTCGTTCGATACGTCTTTTGGGGGCCACGTGTTGCATTCCTGCTCACAAGTCACACCAAAAAAATCGAAATAAGTTTCACGTAGCGGTGTGTTGATGACGGCTGCCGGTAAAGTTATGAGCTCACAAGACTGAGAAAATCGAAATCTCACAGTCAGTCCTATATGACGCACCCAACTGGAATGTGCCTGTTCCACATTCACTGGATGTTGGTTGTTGAAGAGTTTAACGTCCTTTTGCACTACGTAAGGGTGATATCATAGACGGGGCGACAAGAAAAGAGCCAGCATAAATGTTTTTGATCTTGTTGGGACTCGAACCCGGGTCAGTCTGTCCTTCTGATCTGGACCCTAACGCCCAACCTGTTCAGCTACCCGACTCCTCAATGGAATTGCAGGAGTCCAGCCTTGGGACAAACCCGAGAAATCACGTGCTCTCCGGTTGCATCGCACGGGTTAGGGACAGAGCGAATGCCGCGAAACCCCAGCCAAGGCTGAGCTCACTTTTCGGGATAAGCCCAAAACTGGATTGAAACTGCAGTTGGAGGGTTGGCTTTCCTGACCTACACGTTGTTTGCTCGTCATTAAATTTCCACCGAGCGCTGGCCATTACTCATGCCCCTACTGCTGTGTACGAGACGAACAACTCTAAAAAGGAACTGCAAAAGTGAAGGGTTTGCGAGCAGTGCGCTCAGGACATGTATAGAGCGCAGAGCAAACATAGCCGTGGCAGCCAATTAAGCCTAATAGGACTCCAGCATGCGACCACACGCATATCATCTTCGGGGGGGTTTGGAGTTTACTGGCGGCCACAGGATCTCCCCGCCTCTCTCCCGGAGTCTGTTTAAGCCCTAGGAAAATGGAACAAATTCGCCGGCATGCAAGTCACAATCGTGACCTGTGACGCAATCGATTCGAGTCCAACTCGCCAATCGTGGGGTGTCTGGATAGGTCGTGTAAAAGGGATAGGGTTAAGGCCGTTCTTAACCGGGCAGACGTTTGGTTCGCGAACTAGGTTCGGAGAGTACGGCGAACTAGGTTCGCGCACGTTGTTTCTTAACCGACCAAATACTTGTGCGGAAACCCTGGTTCGAAAGGTTCGGCGAACTAGGTTCGAGGACTGCATAGCGTGTCGTGGGAACCCTCGCGATCCTTTTGCCGATCCTGCGCTCTGATTGGTTGCTCGGGGAGAGCTGTTGTGCGCATGTACAAACTTGAGGAAAATGGCGGACGGCATCGCGGCTATCGACTCACTTCACATTTCCCTCTCTTGCGCTCTTTTCCTCTTATCTCCTCTTCCTCGGCTTCCAAGAGTTCACTCAAAACGATAACTACCGCAAATGCCTGGTCGTCTCGATCTACGAAGGCGGCCATTTTGGTTGTTTACGATTGTCTCAACTTCCGAGTCCGCCTTGTTCGGGCGATGACGTATGCATATCATTAACGGTCGGTTAAGAAAGAGAACTAGTCCGGCCGAACCTCTGGAACTATGTACGTGTGTGCGCTTGCCCTGTTCGTATACAATACACAGTTCGCCGAACAAGTTCGCCAGACTGGTGGTTCGCCCGGTTAAGAACGGCCTTTAGCTGGGAGCCTGTTGAATTTACGCAGAGAGAGAGAGAGAGAGAGAGAGAGGGTGGGTGGGTGGCTGCTTTCTTCTTCTTAGTTTTCTCTCTTTTATGTCGTTACATCTCAGTTCAGTCAGTTTTTCCACGCCAATTTCTCCGCCATGCTTTTTTGTAAACTGGTTCACATGAGCACGTATATGTTTCACTTGCTGTGCTCTTTTCAACGTAATACTGTTTACTGCTTGACGGTGATCCGGTTTCATTGAATAAAAATGCACACGTACACAGAGAGAGAGAGAGAGAGAGAGAGAGAGAGAGAGAGAGAGAGAATCCCCAAAAGCAGACATTTCGAAAATGTTGTGTTTACTGCCCGTCCCCAGTATGTATAGATTTTATTTGTTGAGATTTTCAAAACTGTGCTTACTTAGCTGTGTCATGTCCGCTATGCCCTTGCCATCTTTTAGTTTAGATTTCTTAGTTTAGTTGCATAGTATTAGACTTTGACATCACACATTACTTTAGGATCTGTGTTTAATATGTATGGATTTGTATGTCTAGATAAATTAATGTGTGTGTGTGTGTGTGTGTGTGTGTGTGTGTGTGTGTGTGTGTGTGTGTGTGTGTGTGTGTGTGTGAGCCAGAAGAAAATTTTCTGCCATCGACAGACAATAAAGTTATATTGAATTGAATTGAATTGAATTGAAAATGAATGAACAAAAACTCCCCGCAACCGATATACCAACAGCATACCAAAAACCAGAAAAAAAAAAAGAGTCCTTTCTTTACAAGACGAAAATAACCAGGCCTTCCCCCAAGATTCTCTGTTGTCGGTAAGACATTTCAGAATTTACCGAAGCTGTTGACAGGTCGGGTAAAATTAAGCGGAACTATTCCTGGCGTGTCCTAATGAAGCTTGTCGAGCACACAAACATTAGGGAGAGAGAGCGGGGGCTGTAATTTACTTTACTTCATGTTACGGCATCGCCCGAGACCCCACGACACACGGCATCTCCACTGGTACTTCCCGCCTCCCTCTCCTCAAACAGACGCTCAAGCTCACTGGCAAAGAGAGGGAGACACTGTGGTCAAGTGGTTAAAGGTGCTTGTCTCTGGTTCTAGTGGAACGCGGGAGTTCAAATCCAGCATCCAAATCAGGTTTTTTTTTTTTTTGTTTTTTTTTTTTGGGGGGGGTCCCCTTTTCGGCGCTCTTGACTAACGTTCCGCGTCCATATTCTGTTCATCTCTCTCATACCTGTTTGACTACGATCACAAAGAGCATATCAATTCTACATCCGTAGTGAGGCTGCCAATCAGTGTGGACCCAGTTCTTCCGGGGTACGTGCACGTAAGATACACACGAACAATAACTAGGTCACTCTGACCTTCTACATCCGTGGTGATCAGTCCAGCCTGGAGCTGGTCAAGACGACCTGAAAGGACCGCTTCTCTCTTCCGTGCGGATCGATGCCGCCATGTAGAACAAGGAAAAAGGGACAACCTGGTGTGTCAGTGCACGTGAGACAAGACACAAACGATAAGTACGTCACCCTGACCTCCTACATCCGCAGTCTGGAACTGCACCGGACGACCTTACAGAGCCTCTCTATTGCACATCCGTGCCCACGTGCAGCCAGACCATGGGGGTCTAGAAGAGCGTCTTCGCAGGTGCGCTCGAGACACACCCGAACAATACACAGGGTACCCTGGCCTTCGATCCTGCATCTGTGCGGATGCCCATGTGGAGCCAGGGCTCTTGACACGTGCACGTCAGTCACACACACACACACACACACACACACACACACACACACACACACACACACACACACCGCCGCGCCGATGTTCGTACATATGCCCATGTGGAGCCAGACCTCTCGGTGCGTGCACGTGAAACACACACACACACACACACACACACACACACACACACACACACACACACACACACACACAGCAATTGACCCATCCTATCCCATCTCCGCCAGGCGGAAGGCCGGACTGACCCTCCTCCCCTCGCGTTGCGCGACTCATTGGGCAGCAGCGACTGACTGACTGACCCGACTCGGGCCGAGCCTCGGCCGGGAGACGAGTCAAGACGCCCTTGCTGAGATCGCGCGATCGGAGCCGCTATTTGCTTAACCTGCAACTCGCAAATAACATCGCCCATCGCGCCTTCGCCCTGAGGGGGCTGCTGCCGCTTCGACCCCTTCCCCCCACACCCCACGTCCTACTGCTGCTGCTGCTGCTGCTGTTCTGTCAACATTAAAGTGAGGGGGTGATCACACAAGTGACAACTAATAGGACGCGGGACAGAAGACGGGTGTGCAAGAAAGCACATGGACAGTGGAACCTTTCGCAGGTAAAGTGTAGCGAGGACTGTCCCGCAAAATACAAAGAGGGGTAGGGGTGGGTCGGTGTTTGGGAGTTTAACGTCCTTTTCTACCACGTCAAGGTGGTGATATCAAAGACGGGGCAACGAGAAAAAGGCCAGCACAATACTTGGCTCCAGCCGGGATTCGAACTTGCGACCCGAACATTGAAAGTCCAACGCTCTACCATTCGGCTATCCGGGCTCCCCCAAAATACAAAGCGGGTGTCGTCGGGTGATTTGTAAGTTACATAGTATGTCCTTTGAACACCGCGAGGGTAATTTGAAGAGGGGGGGGGGGGGCGAGGCCTGTGCAAACTCTGACCGAGGTACATGTACTTTCAGAATGGGATTCAAACCCGGGACCTTCATATCTCGTCCAATGCTCAGCCGGTTGAGCCACCCGACTATACAGCAATGTTTCTGATAGAATTTAGCCAGCATTTTTAAAACTTGTCTGTTTTCATTTCCAATACGTCTGTTGCCATGTCAGCATCTCGCTTCTGTAGCAGTGGTAACGAGTTCAAGTTTGTTCCAGTTTATACGGTTGCTGAAAACCTACGCGTGCATGCATGCGTGCGTGCGCAGGTTCAGATTAAATCAAAGAATGTCACAGTGACACTATCTAACGCAAGCAATAGTCCTCAAATGATCGCGTATCACTGAACAAAGAGAAGCGGAAATAAGGGAGTGGACAGTTCACGGTAAGCGGCGCTGTGCATGGCGACGACCGGGATACAGCGACAAAGCCAGGAACACAAAAAATAAAACCACACGACGGCATGTGTGCTCAAGATAAAACATGAAAATGTCAAAAGATAGAACAGAAATCTCCGCCATCCCCCGCGTTTCCTCTGTGTGTGTGTCCTCGTTATACAATCTAGAAGCGAGAAAAACAACAGGACTCGACGAGACTAGGGCGGATCCACTACTGTCAAAACAGAGACGCTACTTCTGATATCCGTTCTGGTGAGTAGAGTCAGTGGGTGGGTGAGTGGGTGTTTGGGGGTTTAACGTCCTTTTCCACCGCAAATGGGTGATATCAAAGACGGGACAACGATGAAAAAGCCAGCACAAAAATATCTGCCCCGGCCCAGCCGGGATTCGAACTCCCGACCCGTGCACTGCAAGTCCAGCTCTCTACCATTCGGCAACCCGCGCCTCCCCTTTTGATGAGTAGAACAAGTGCAGTGCATGGCAGACTTTGAGACACAAAGGACATTATTTTATTCAGTTATTCTTTCATTATTTATTTATTTGTGTCATGCAGTGATAGTCTCTTATTCTCTGTCTATAAAACCAGTTATAAGACAAAACGTATGTGCGTGTTTGGGTGTATGCGGGTGTGTTATGTACATTAAAGCCGCTATATAATTCAATTTTGAACTAGTTATTATGTAGTGTCATGTAGTGTTTTATGTACAGTGTATTATGGAGTGTGACTGTGGTGAATGAATGACCACCACCAAGACACATTCCTGTTCCCCACCCCCATCCCTCTCCTGAACGGTTGGGGGTTTGTTGGTTGCGGATTGAAAGTCCTTAACTAGCAACATAAGGGTTATTACACAAGCACCAAAGAAGGGACAACGAAGACAAAGCAATTAAAACTTAAATGTTTAGCTTCCAGCGGGGGACTCGAACTCTGGACGTAGCATTTCAAGTCCAACGCTCAAACCGACTGGAGGCGACCACCATTGATTTTACGACCGTGTCACAGTGAGGGCAGGTTGACCTTATCGAGGACACGTGACCCCTTTTCACGGACAGGTGCATATTGCGTGTCTTGTTTGCTTAGACAGAAACTGCCCTCATTTCTGCGCATGATACAATGGGGGAGACATATGACGCACGCAAGGTGTTGGCGCACACTGCAAGAAACTTGTAACAGGCCATGACTTAACTTTTTTTTTCTTTCTTTTTTTTCTCTCAAGTCACATATCAGAATGGGCTTTTCACGATGGCCAAACATGATACCATCAAGACGCACGCAAAATTATAGTCTTCTGTGAGCCGTTGTTGCTAAGATCAGATATCAGCCCAAACGTAGGCGAGTGGCTGACCACACGTATCAGCGGTACCGAGCGCTTGCGGTGTCAGTCTGCAGTTTTTTTTTTTTTTTTTAACTCACGTATTAGCATGGGCTTGCTTACCATGGCTGGCAGAAAAAAAGCAAAAAAAAAAAAAAAGCATGATACCATTCAGACGCATGCGAAAGTATAGTCTTCTTACTGGCCAGCACGTGATATGCCGCTCCACTTTCGAGAAACAGGAAGGGTCGGAGTTTATCAAACGGCGTGTAGTTTTCTCAGAAAACAATACAACAGCGAACAAACAGGCTTATCACCACTACAGTTGCGGAGATATGACCGAGCTAACCTCAGGTGGGGTGGTGGGGAGGGTGTAGAGGGGGTGGGGGTGGGGATGGGTGGAGGAGAGGGGACCCGGGGGGTGGTTAGTGTTTCATGACAGGAAGTCAGTTATCTGATGGCCTTGACACAGTGCACGTGCGTTACGTTTGACGTATCAGCCCAAAACGAATGAATCATTCCCACTGTCTTTTTCGTTTATCACCGGGTAGGGGCCAGCAGTTATCAAGATATCGCGCCGAATGAATGGCACACTGATAAACCTCGGGGCTCGCCAGTGTGACGGGTTTTCCTGTCCAATCTGTAACGCGTCTGGTCTCCGTTTATCAGTCATGCGACGCTGGCTGAATGTTGCGACCCAAGTTGACAAACATCAAACACCGCCACAGGCAATTCAAAACACAAAAAAGTCCATGATAAATGTGCAAAATTATGTGCAGCTGTCGAGCTGTTCGTAAGAGAAGGAGGCTACTGTCTGAGTATATTACGTAAATTATTTGTGCAGCAAAGTTTGGCTAAAGTTTTGACCACATCGGCTCCACGCCAATACAAATGATACACCTACTCCATGTTCGGCACTTCGTGGTCACATAGTCAGCAGAAAAACAGTCCCACTTCTGGAACCAGGAAACCTAAAACAGGACTTCCTGGTCCAAAACACACACACACATACAGAGAGAGAGAGAGAGAGAGAGGGGGGGGGAGAGGGGGGGGAGAGAGAGAGGGGAGAGAGAGAGAGAGAGAGAGAGAGAGAGAGCCTGGATTCAGGAAGTAGTTTTCAAAGAACGCACTCTCAGATAAACGGAAACGGGCGTGGATGCACTGTTAGTTACGTCACAGTCTATTCCAAGGGCTCAACATTATGCATTACATTAACACTATGCCTAACATTAACACTATCCTAACCGACCAGAATAATGAATTATGACGGAAGTAATGCATGCTGTCCTGTCACAAAACCTTCATTACAAAACACCCGGGCACACCTCGAGCGGTTGAAGTGACGCCGATAACACAGGTTCTCTCCAATATTGTCCCGGTGCAGACGATAACAGAATCACGCGCCATAACTCAAGCAACGTGAAAAAAAAAAAAAAAAAAAAAAACTGGCGCGAAAGAGATCACGGCGGTCAGTCGATATGGCGGAGAGGGCTTCCTGTGCTCCGAGTGTTGGAGACCACTGCACTTGGGTAAAGCAAAGTGTTTGAAACGTAATCACGCGCACGTTTTAGTGGCATTTTCAGGTTGATAAACGCAGACGACCCCCTCCCCCCCCCCTTCACTGGCAAACTGAAATCCAGTCAAAGCAGCACTGTGTGCTACGTTATGAACTGTGAACAGCACCGGAAAAACTCCTTGGATTTCGGTTTCTCTGCGTGAAAGATGAAATAAAGGGGCCGATTATAAACCTGAAAACAACCTTCACCAAGACATCACTACAATGTGACGACGTGCGCTTATGTTTCAAACACATGGCTTCATCAGAGCGGAATCGCCATCGATACTTTTGGATTGGGGTAGCACAGTAAAACATCCTGGCCATCTTGATTCACCCCCGTTTGCACTGCAAAAAAAAAAAAACCCACCTGGCGCGAATGAGACTGAGATAGCAGGAACAGGCCCATAGCATGCAACATGCAGAAAAAGATATAATCAAGACGTTATCAAAAAGCTCTTGCTATTGTCCTTGTTCATTTCTGCCCCGCTTCTGCTCAGCAAAGTTTAGTATTTGAACACTGCGTTATCCAGTTCGTTATCTTAACACTAAGGCGGTGCAAGCAGTACGACTGACAACACAGAGTCAAGGTTGAAGCTATAATCTGAAACAAAAATAGACCGCCAGCAATTTTTATTTTTTTAATCTGTTTTGTCTTTTGTCCTGTGTTCTACGTCTTTCAGGGGTTTCTAGCCACGGATGTTTGTTGTTGGGGTTTTATTGTTGTTGTTGTTGTTGTGTGTGTGTGTGTGTGTGTGTGTGTGTGTGTGTGTGTGTGTGTGTGTGTGTGTGTGTGTGTTTGAGGGGGGGGGGGTGAGGGGTGTCAGGTGGGTGTTTAGTCAGAGGCTGGTATTGTCACTGTTATGACCTGGTTACCTTTGCGTACCAGACCAGGTCAGGGTTGAATTAAGTCGAGGACTGCAGAAAGCACGAAGGAAGCTAATCAGTAAATCACTTCAGAAAACGTGTCTAGCCACATGCTGTAATCAAACCCATGTGGCCGAGTTTTCGTCTTGACCCTTACCACATTTCAACGATATTTATCTCTCTCTCCCTTTAATACCCTTTAACGTAGAATAGCAGGACAGCTTGTAAGACAGGCAGCAATGCCTAAATGCTCTATCCTGGATAAAATAAAAAAGTTTCATCATCATCATCTCTCAGAGATAATCGCCAGGAATGATTAAAAACAGTTACCATTATGTTTTATATATTTATATGTTCTTTTCTGTTTAAAATGGCAAGTCTGAAAACTGGTCGGAACACCAAAAACTTCTACCGTTTTCAAATAAAAGTTACACGTATTTTTCAAAGGTTAATTATTTCAATTCAACTCCCCCCCCCTCTCTCTCTCTCTCACACACACACACATACACACACACACACACACACAGACTGATGTGTGCACATCATGTACATCGCACGTACCAAGTGCGCCTAGGGCAGTGTATGTAGGTCACATGACTTATTCATAGCGCGCTTCACCACCAGAGGGTGTTGTTTCCCTGTTTCGTCAAAGCACGCAACCACTGCCATTCATGTGTCACATAACCAAAACTGAAAGTACGTTGGGTCCAATCCACACGCGAGAAACACGTTTTCTTTCTCGCTCTCCTCCCCCCCCCCCCCCCCCGTACTTCCCGCGTTTTCTCCCTACCCACCCCTTACATTGACCCCCCTCTCCCCCCCCCCCACCACCCCAACTAAAGGAGTATTGTGATACGGGCGACTTAATCCGATACATTTCCGGTCGTGCATTTATTTCGATAAAATGCAAGAAACAATCCTGAGCTTAGGCAGGTGTGTGTGTGTCACGGTGTGTGTGTGTGTGTGTGTGTGTGTGTGTGTGTGTGTGTGTGTGTGTGTGTGTGTGTGTTCCTGAAGCTCATGCATTTGGTAATAAAGCTGGTGTTTATGGAGAAAAAGCTTTCCGCGTCTGACAACCCTATACATTAGGGTCTCGATCTCACGAAATTGGTCAGACTGATTGCTATCAGCGACACGCAATACAGTCAAAGCGCTATTTCCTGGGAAAAAACAGACTCCACTTTCCTGTAAACTACAGTCGGATACCGAGTAAAACCCACTAGTACCGAAGTGTACAGAAAAAAGCCAGTACATATCGAGAAGACCACATACTGTACAGCATAACAGCCAGTGCCGGCATAAAGAACAAGACGGGTTATCTCCCCCCCCCCCCCCCCCCGGTGTCGTACAAGTACATATATATGGTTTAGACATCTGTGCTACCTATCTGGTACAAGTGCACTTCAAAACAAAAGGTCTAGTCGCGCATACATGCACGTACAGCAGTTTTGCTAATACGGTTTGAATGCACTTGATAGAGACAATGCCCATTACGCATGCGAACCGAGCAGACTATCCAAACACGCCCCAGACGGGTGACGACCTCTGTACAAACCCTCGGGGGAATAAATTTGTATATTATGAGTACTCTGCAGCACAGCTGGGCCCACACCGCGATAATGAAATGGACACAATAGAAAGAACGCAGAATAAGCCTAGGTTTTTCTCACACCGTCCTAGTCACCAGCCCTAAGCGGATGTCTGTGTCACATTTTTGAGGCAAGCGCGTTCTTTCTGAGCGAGTTTGCGGTGTATTGCCTTGCCTTGTTCTGTGTGTAGACAGTGTCGTTCCCGCGCGAGAGGCAGGCGGCCGCCATGTCTGTTGTGCACGTGTTTGTTTGTGCCGGCGTAGGCAGGAAAGAGTTCATTCCAGGTCAGGTTTTCATTTTCCTCCCAATGACCCACTCAGCCACTCCCCTCCACCCCCTTCCCTCCCCTCCTCCAGTTACCTCAACGCCCACATACAATCCCCTCCATCCCTCATCCGACCCCCCCCCCACCCCAACATTCTCAACCTTCCTTTTTGGGGTTGTTGTTTTTTTTTTTTTTTAACTGCCTACCCCCAACTCAAGGTCGGCCTACACGTCTTGTCAGCAAACTTTCGCCGAGTCTAACGCCGCCGCTATGCTCAGGAAAGAAGTATCTCTGATTGGCCGTTACGTCAACTTGCCCCCCCCCCCCCTTTAACACACACACACACACACTTCCTTTTTCTTTTCTCTGTCCTCTTTTTTCCGCCTGTCTACCCCCAAATGTCTGTAGACGCAATGTCTATGTGTCAGTGAACTTTTTCAGAGTCTAACCACGCTGCTATGTTCACGACAGAAGTGTCTCCGATTCTTTCTTAGGTCAACTTACACTGCCCCCCCCCCCCCCCCCCCCCCCCCCCCCCCCCGCCTTTCTTGTTTTCCCATGTCCTCTGTTTTGCTGCCTACTCCGACAGCAAGGTCAATCAACGTTGCATGATCATGTATGTGTCAACGAGCTTTGTCCGGGTCTGACGGTGACCATCCCGTTATGCTCAAGAAAGAAGTGTTCCTAAATCAGTCTTCGTCACGTCAACTTGCATCTTAACTTCTCTCCCCACCCCCCCCCCACCCCACCCCCCTCCTTCATCCACCTCATGGGGTGACCAGGGCTCCCTAAAAGCTACAGACCTAAAGGGTCCACTGACCCCCAGTTCAAAATTTTAGGGGGTCTTTGTACCCCCACTTTCAATTTTTAAAGGGTCAGAATCATTTCTCAAGATGTTTTAGTGCATGGAATTATAAATTCAGTAAATACTGCTGAACACATAAGGTGTGTGTGTGTGTGTGTGTGTGTGTGTGTCACACTGTGTGTGTGCAAAACTGAATTTTATCAACTTCAAATCATATAATTAAATGAAGTGGGTACTGTCCGTACAATTCAGTTTTGTACACTAAGTTTTGCTGCTCTGTGCCGACCGGCTCTGACGCGACGTCTGAATCGTAGCTATCTCATCTGACGCCGAAGTGCACCCGCTGCCGGGCGAGGGCTCGAGCCCCTCCACAACTGACTTTTCCACTGACGAAAAAGTCTTTTGAACTTTCACTTTTTTCGGTGGCATGATTCCTCACAGAGAAAACGAATCCGATCGGTAACAAGAGCACTGACTCTAAAATCTTTCGTCCATGGTTTCGACATCGCACGTACGCCGGGTGCTTCGGTGCGCAGAGGGAAAAGATGGGGCACGTTCACTACGCGCGAGTGGCTGTATAAGCCGCCGACCTGCAGCAGTAGACAGTTAACGCCTGCGAGCGTTAAACAGAACCAAAAACAGAACCGAACTGAACGCGGCCAAGGCAAGGGAGCACACTCATTCGATCACAACAAGCCTATAGGCGTACGCACGGTAGTGCAGAGGTAGTGCGTCAAGCTACGCACAGATCGCGTTCATAATGCTTCAACGTACCCTCTCGAATTTTTTTTAGTGCGTAAATTTTGACTTCAGTGCGTAAATTACGCACAGACGCACAGTTTAGGGAGCCCTGGGTGACTGACTGTATCAGTGTGTGCTCGATTGATTTGTGGGGCAGTGGTAGTGGCAGTCGATTGAGCCGGCCGATTACCACGCCGCGTACAGTTTACGTCAGGTAAACTCACCCCCCTCTTGTTGGGACTTCCGGGGGGCCTGGTGTAAAGGTTGTTGCAACAAGCGGTGCGACTGATGAGCCAGAGGGCGCTTGTCGTGTTGACTCGAGTTTGCCCGTTCTGTGGGGGTTAGCAATCTGGTCGACGTTTGCCACACTCAAACAGCTCTGCACTAAAAAGATTATGGTGCTCTCACTTTTGCCGAGTGGCTCGTTACTGCATTGTACTACTGTGTGAATTCCAGCATGGGATTGCGCATGAGTATCCCACGTTTTTGACTTTTTTTTCCAGTTTTGGTCCTGTATGTGAAAATCAGGCAAAATTAACGGTTGCTTGACAGAAAAGGAAACGGTAATGACTGCGAAGTGGTTACAAGTTAAGCAAATAAAAGCGACATAAAAGGGACAGAAACCACTTAACTTTTACAAAGGACGGCACAGGTCAACGTTTCGGCTTTCGCCTTCTTCAGGACATAAACAAATGGGACATAACTTCAACAAACAAACGAAAGGTAACTCTGCGGACGTACTGACATACACGGCGCGGGGAAAAAAAAAAAGAAAGAAAAAAAAAAAAAAAAAAAAAACGGTGGGCGAGAAAAGGACCAGAAACTGAAACAGTAAAACTATCACAACACCCATCCTTTGGTATGTCGCTTTTATTTGGTTCCTTGACAGCTCTTCTTGCAGCAAACACGAGTATGATCAAAGTGCGACACTCCCACTACGCCAAACTCAAATCCACGCAGACATAAATCAATTATGATTTTTGTAAGTAAGGCCACTGGTGCACGACCTACCCAAACTTACTGGATAGGAATGAATTAGTAAAAGTAACTAATAATCACTGTATATTGTGCTTCACCAAATGTCTTATCGTTCATTTCCACCACCGAAGGCTGATATCAAAGACAGCCAACGAGGAAAACAGAAACAGAAAAGAAAAGAAAAAAAAAAAACTTAAAAAAAACAAAAAACAAAACACTTTCGGCTCTCAGCCCGGATTCGAACTCACGACCCAAAACACAGTCTTACACTGAAAAAGAACACAGCCGCTAGCGTAATTTCAAATGTCTTATCGTTCATTTCCACCACCGAAGGTTGATATCAAAGACGGGCAACGAGAAAAACAGCAACAGAAAAGAAAAAGAAAAAAAAAAAAACTTTCGGCCCTAGCCCGGATTCGAACTCACGACCCCCAAACACCGTCCATAACAGTCTTACACTGAAAAAGACCGCAGCCACTATCTCCCGCCATTAGCTGATTCCGATTACGTTACACGTAGGAGGTTCGTGTAACACTTCACCAGGCCAAGTTACCTGGGTTTCTTTTCTTTATTTTTTTTTTTTAAGTCCTGGCCTTGGCACTGACAACCTGCCCCGTAATACAGGTGCATGAGCAGAACACCTGCCTCGTGATACTGACTCTTGTCTCCGTGTGTGTGTGTGTGTGTGTGTGTGTGTGTGAGAGAGAGAGAGAGAGAGAGAGAGAGAGAGAGAGAGAGAGAGAGAGAGAGAGAGTGTGTGTGTGTGTGTGTGTGTGTGTGTGTGTGTGTGAGAGAGAGAGAGAGAGAGAGAGAGAGAGAGAGAGAGTGTGTGTGTGTGTGTGTGTGTGTGTGTGTGTGTGTGTGTGTGTGTGTGTGTGCACGCGCGCGTACGTGTATCTGCGAGTGTGCGCGCGTGTGTGCGTCTCCCAGGTGACTCATCCCGGTGTATTAAACAGCGCGACAAGTAAAGTGTCTATCAGATAAGAGCACACTGCACCGACTGCATTTCACCCATAAACCTGTCAGATAAGGATCGGCCCGATAGGGGACGCCCTATGTCATCCACATTGCACATGGCCGACGCCGCTATTTCATGTCACCGAGCAAGCTTTTTAAATGCAAGTCAACAGCGCAATGATTGACGTGCAAATGTGTCCACTCCAGCAGCAGATATAACGACAGCCAATCGTTCCAGGTCTTAGAGGAGGCCATGGCAATATTGACCAATCGGCTAATCCCTTTTTGATGAACTAGCCAATAAACGCGCTGCACATGGCAATGTGATCACTGGATCAAACCAATTACCTGTTTAGAGATAAACTGGAGAAAATATACGACGATCTGTCGATGATCTCTTCACGAGCGAGTGAGTTGTTTAAAGTCCCGCTACCTACAAATGGGCGTTCCTGCATTGCTTGAGCAAAAAGAAGAAAGTAACGTTGAGGAAATGATGTACACGGGTCTACCTAGGACATGCAGGAGACGCTGCACCTTCATGCTAACTTATCGAATTCCAGATTACAAAAACAGAGTTTTAAAAAATCCATTTATAACTAGGTAAAACAAATATAAATACTAGATATGGAAACTTACAATCTCCTAGGCGCAACACTGACATCAGTTCGCAGCATACGCCCAACATCAGCTGTTTCTAACCACTGGTAGTGATCTCTTCACGAACAGAAAACTAACCGACTCCCAAAAACCAACAGGAGATAAAGTATCGTCCACACGGACGCGGAAAATGCAGGTTGGTTGGTTAGTTGTTCAGGAGTATCATATCCCTTCCCATCAGACAAAGCTGATATCCGCAAAGACGGTGCAACCAGGAAAAAGCCAGCTCAAAGTTCTGGCTCCCCACTCACGACCCAAGCACTAACAGTCAAAGATTCTGTCGGCTCGGTTTACCAAGGGTTTTTTTTTTTTTCTGTGAAAAGGCAAGACACGGTTGAACTAAACCAATCAAAGGACAAAGGAAAAAGCCAGCTCAAAGTTCTGGCTCCCCACTCACGACCCAAGCACTAACAGTCAAAGATTCTGTCGGCTCGGTTTACCAAGGGTTTTTTTTTTCTGTGAAAAGGCAAGACACGGTTGAACTAAACCAATTAAAAGGACAAAGGAAAGCCATACAATCAAATGTGTCTTACTGAGGAACAGCACAATGATGTTCCCCAACATGCACAGTACCATGCATTTCAAGTAAAACTACAGCGCCTTAGTTTCTTGGAAAAAGAGAAACGCGATTCAAACTTCGGCCGTTTAGATGCACACAACAGGCATCTACGCATGAAGAAAACAATCTTGTTTGCACCATTCCATTTCTCGCGCTGTAGCTTAGAGATAGGCAAAGGCTGTAAACACCAACACAATGACTTTACACAATGACACTATACTGGCCGTGCCGGTAGGGCCACAGTGAGGCACCAGTCGTCTTCGTTTCTCCTTTTTCCTTCCTCAGTTCCGTCTGCTTCTGGTCCGATATCGATCGACGACTTGCAGAAGTAGTTCAACTGAGGACACGACGACCCAGTCAGTCGTGCTTGAAGGACTAGATCGGGAGCCCTCGTCACTGGCATTTGAACACCACCTTTGCGCGACGACAAAAACAGCTCGCGTCTCAGGTTTCTACTTTGTCGTCTTCAGCTACAGGGAAGGGGAGGGGGGGGGAGGGGGAGGGGAGAGAGAGAGAGAATTTCTCAAGAGAAAACAACATAAAATTAAGTCCTGTCTTCAATCGTGTCCGTTCTGCACTACTAACAAATACACTACTAACGAGAGAGAGAGAGAATAATCCAGAATAGAAGCCGCCTTTGTCTCTCTGCCCTTTCAGGCAACTCAGACAGGAAGTCGAAAGACTGGGTAACCACGCTAACTCCCCACCACGGTACAGCTACCTCCTTTCAAACTTAGCCTACCGTTAAAACGCATGTATCGCAACCCTTAAGCTCGTCACTTCATTTAAGGTCACCACCACCCACTCGCGACAGACTCGCCGCTCACTGCCCTGCATACTCAGTAGTCAATTTAAGCCCCACGTCTTGTCTTGGCTTGGTTCCTCTTGCCCTGAAAGTACTTTAGGGACCCTGTCTTGTCTTGTGAACCCACGAACCCACCGTTCTCGCCACAACGGTGACAGACAGACCAACGCAGAATCTACGTATTCAGTTCAAAGTCTCTTTTTACAAGCAGTACATGTAGCTAGCAGTAGACATGTTCCCCCTGCGGGGTTCGAGATAAAGAAAAAGAAAAGAACTTACCGCTGTCAGTCTAGACTGACGCTGTCCTCTGATGCAAAAACCTCAGACCTAACTGCGCAGTGGGCGTACCGAACATGCAGTGTGTTGTACAGACTGAAGCACACTGACACACACACACACTTCACTTCACTTCGCTACACTAAACCACACACACAAGACACAGGACAGACTGACTAAACAGTAGTGCAGTGTGTCAGGCAAGCACGTCACATGGTCGCCACTCCAGCAAGGTCTCCTTGTGCTACTACGCGCGCTATCAGTCACTGCAGAGGTGTACGGTAGGGGTAGCTGGCCCCTAAATGCGATTTGCCTGCTAGATTCTTCTTGTGCGCGTTGTGTCCCCAATGAGGCCGCTCGCGTTGTCCCCGACACATGTACAGCAACTGAATGCAAGCCCCATGTGTCCCAAATGGCGCGCTCAGTCAGTCACCCACCCACCCACCTCTCACTATCAGTTTTTCTGCCCCCCTGTTGAAGCTGGCACAGAGCTGCAATGCTCCGGCTCTACCCTAGACTTCAGTGAATCAGTAGTGTAGTGGTGGGGCGGTGTGGGACACAGAGTTAGAGTCGAAGCTCCCGCACTTTACCCGGTACTTTTGCGAGTTAGCACTTCAACACATCCATTCATCTCTCGCGACTAAGCCGGTGTGTCCCGCATGAAAACCGCGTCTGCATTCTTTGTTGCCTAATGCGGCAAACTCCCGCCAAATCTCTCTCTCTCACACACACACACACAGAGTGACACACACAGAGTGACGTCCTTGAGCCAAATCGTTTCTTACCGTGCCGTCCCGCACAAACTCGACACCCGTACTTCTTTAACTTGAAACGATGATCATCGTTCTAGGATCACAAATTGTTAGAAGCTGTTTGAGCCGCGGCGCCGAACATTACACCACAAGCATCATACCACTTGGAGTTAGACGCCTGCACTGTTACAACATCTTACAGACTGGCACTAAGCAGACATGCTGAAAGGCACAGCGTCTGCCACAGTCAACACGGCTGACAAGGCGCACAGCATTAAGTTCTCGTCCGACCTACAAACCCCAAAGCAGTGTTCCTTATTACGCACATAATTATGTGCGTCGTTTACGAAGAGACTTCAGAATCTGAGGAAATTTTGAGGCTGTACTTCACTGATTTATGGTCACAGTGACCCTCAGGTTTGAAAGCTCAGAGTAAGGAACCCTGTCAAAGTTAAAGAAAGACAATTTATTTCGACCGTACCATCAGTCAACTGACGGTTCCAAAACGGAACTTGTTTTCTGTGAAGTCGAGAAATATCGGACGGTGGGCTTTAAGGATGATGTCACAAGGGAAAGGGATGTTTTAGTCCGAACAAGCATCGAACACGGTGTTTTCCGTGTTTGCGGTGAAATACGGCCACAACGTGTCTTTGCTTTAATTTTTCCCCGGAGCGTGTTCGACGTCTGTTCGGACGAAACCATCTCCCGTGTGACAACAGTCATGGGGCAGGCTTACGCGGCAAAATTGAACTTTGGAATACGATACAGGCATGCAAAGTGTATCAACACGATTTGTGAAAAGTGGAACAAACAACAAACACAAGTTCAAGGCCACATATTTCTTCCTGAAAAAACTAACACACCACTGCTGAAAGAAGAGACCTCTGATGCTAACCCATGCCCGATTACACTACCCGAAACATGATCTACAGAACCTCTTTGTTAACATCTCGTTGACACTACATATATTAATGTTTGTAAAACAGGACAGACGTGGAGTACACTTGATGAAATTGTGGACTGCTTTTCGAGGCTGCTATGGGTATGGGATATGTTCCGAATTTACTACTCCACTCGCACCCCCCCCCCCCCACCCTCTCTTTCAAAAAGAGAGTCAGCCGGAAGTACGGTAAAGTTTAAGGTTACGAAGGTTGCGTATTTCTGGTTTTCCGTAATGCAATCTGACGATAGTCTAATGGGGTTAGGGAAGACAGAAAGTTCACGACTAAACCAGTGCAGATGAGGAAGATGCTGGTTTGATCAAGCACGCACATGCACACGCACGCACGCGCGCACACACACACACACACACACACACACACACACACACACACACACACACACACACACACACACACACACCAAATTGCGGTTGGGGAAAACAGTAACTTCAGGACTCCAAAGGTGCAGACGAGGAAAAGATGCTGATCTGATCTGATCACACACACACACACACACACACACACACACACACACACACACACACACACACACACACACACAGAGAGAGAGAGAGAAAGAGAGAGAGAGAGAGAGAGAGAGAGAGAGAGAGAGACGTACTCTCTGTGTTTTTTATTGTCACAGGAGCCCGATATGGACAGAGGACGCAGTGTGTATGTCTCACTCCAAAAACCCAGAAGGGCAAATGGTGCGGAACTGAGTTTTATAGTGTTTGAGCTGGAGTGAGCCCATTTATCTGGATGTGTTTCGCGACAGTCGTCACCTGCCTGAGGGGGGGGGGGGGGGGGCTTTCTTTTGATAGCGCTGGGAGGTTTTTGATTCATTCAGATAGGCCAAATTCTCTCATCCGCGCGGGATAAGAGAGGAAGGGGTGGAGAGGGGGAGAGGGCTGCGGGTAGACCCCACCCGCAACTTTCTCGTTCTGTCCCTTAACGAGAGCAGAGGAGGAGAAGGCTGTGGTACCTGTAACCTTTGTGCACTTCTGTAAAGTTCATCTCTCTCTCTCTCTCAGTACCTTTGTCTCTTTCTTTCCGTGTAAAACACAATGTGATCGTCATTCTCTCTCTAATATGAAACAAAACTAGCAACTCTCTCTCTCTCTCATTGTACAAGTCTTTTTCTATTTGTGTAAAACACGGTGATTGTCACTTTCGTCGCCGCGTCATCGAATACGCTTTTGTTGGCTCAGTGCCAGCATTACAGACGCTGTCACTGTCCTGGTGTCTAAGTAGTGTGATGATTGCCATAACAACTCACAACGATCTGTATGCATAAATATGACAGCACTCGCCCCTTTAAATAAAATCACAATTCTCGAAGGTAGGCACCGGGCTGCACACAGGCAGTAGTCTTGGAAAAGGCAAGTCTGAAGAGTTTCCTTAAAGTGTGCTAATGTCGAAACCGGAAGACGACGAGAGTGAGCTCCCTTGAAGATATGTTTACACAGGCGTATGGATTTTTGAATGTGCTTAGCCTTAATTTCTGAGAGCTGGTTATGCTTTCATCGTGCATGCTATACGCAAACATGTTCAAAATGTTAAACGCTCTCCATTCATCGATAATAAACCCAAGAATGCAAGCAGACCCTACCGAGTCAGCATAAACTAAATGTCAAGTGCAAAACTCCAACCTGAACAGCCAACGCGAATCGACCACAAGTTTTTAATTCGTATAATTTCTTCCAAGCTCTCTATCAGTCTATGCGTAGGCACCGCTGCTCCCCCCCCTCCCCCTTTTCCCCACTCCCCCCCCTCCCCTCCCCCCAAGCCACCTCCAAATTTCCTAGCGTTCAAACAAAAAAGACTCGTCCATCATCAATCGTCGTGACCTTTAATTCTATCCACCTTCTGCAAAAACTGCTTCAGACCAAGCGTCTAAAATGCCCAATACAGTGTCATCATATCGTATCGCGATCCGCTATCTGACCTTTTCAAAAACAGCAGCCTGCATGCAAGCGTTTTCTGAGAAAGTCGAATGCGGCTCTTTCCTGTTCCGGTTGTTTGGGAGTATTGAGGTCTGAAAGTAGGCCTCGTTGAACATGGAATAAAAAAAACGTGGCCGGAAGAGAAAAAAATAAAGGAAAAAACGTGGGGGGGGGGGAGAGGGGGGAGAGAGAGAGAGAGAGACTCTGTGTGTGTGTGTGTGTGTGTGTGTGTGTGTGTGTGTGTGTGTGTGTGTGTGTGTGTGTATGCCGCTAATACAACAAAAGGCTGTATGTGTGGATGGGGGAGGGTGGCGACGGAGGGAAGTGTGTGTGTGTGGGGGGGGGGGGGGGGGGGGGGGGGTTAGAAAGAAGAAACAGGAGGAAAACACAAGTACAGAAAAGAATCTGCGAAGAATATGCTCGCCATGTCCACAGCACCGTTTTATTTTCATACTGGGACAGAAGCGCGCCGTGCCACGCCAAAAGCCATTAGAATGTTAACCGTAGCATGTCGACAGCGAACGACATAAAACTTCCAGTACATCCGAGACGCTAGGAGCGCGCGCGCGCACACACACACACACACGTTCTCTCTCTCTGTCTCTCACACACACACACACACACACACACACACACACACACACACACACACACACACACACACGTTTTATCTCTCTCTCACACACACACACACAGACAAACACACACACACACACACATACAGACACGTTCTCTCTCTCTCTCTCCCCCCCCCCCACACACACACACACACTCACACACACACACACACACACACACACGTTTTATCTCTCTCTCTCTCTCTCTCACACACACACACAGACAAACACACACACACACACACCACACACATACAGACACGTTCTACCTCTCTCTCTCCCCCCCCCACACACACACACACTTCAAGAAAAAAAATATGGTGTCATCGTGGCCCGGTCATGAATATGCAAATGGATACGGGAAGGTGGAAGAAGAACAAACCCATTATGTCTGTATGACAGCTAGATTTGTTATGACGGTAGCAACGCGCCGTCATGGAGAAGGAACGAAAAAAAAAAGCCTTCGTAATGGCCAGAGGCCGGTTTAACCAGTTAGACCGTCACGGTTACAAGTGTGTGTGTGTGTGTGTGTGTGTGTGTGTGTGTGTGTGTGTGTGTGTGTGTGTGTGTGTGTGTGTGTTTTAAACTTAAAGCGAGGTGGGAGGTGTTGTGTGTCTTGGGGGGGGGGGGGGGGGCTTATCGCTAACTTCGCAAGTATCAAGCTGGAGGAGCAAAAATGCGCCTGCTTTCCGATACAAACAAGTTCTTTTCAAGAATTACTGTCGTTTAATTTTAAACACGCCCATACCCATCCATGCCCGCATGCAAGCACCCGCGCGCGCGCACACACACACACCAAACCACCAAAGCACAACCACTGTTGTTGATTGTTGTTGTTTGTTTCGAGTCATGTCTAATGTGGGGGGTGGGGGGGGGACTAAATCAACAACAGCAAAACAACATATTTTAAGAAGTCAAAACATCGCGACACGAACAGTGCCTGGACACAGAACACATTTTGTCCTTTCGAAAAGATAGAGTGATTTACACTGTCTAGCATTGCATAAGAATTCATGAATTATGACGTTTGTACACCCCCCCCTCCCCCCATGTCTATTTTCCCTCTAGTTCACCTATCCGTCATCAAGCACGCAAGTGACAGTTGGAAAAAGAGAGAGAGAGAGAGAGAGAGAGAGAGAGAGAGAGAGAGGAGAGAGAGAGCTGCCTGCCTTCTTTTTTTTTCTTTTCCTACTTTCTTTTTTTAAATGGCAAGGTCGTTACCCTGTCCTCGCCGACCTTGCCATAAAACCCGATTGCGCTCTTCGAAAACCAGTTTGCTGAGCTGGTTGGGAGGCGGGGGCCATTAAAGTGTGATTCTCTGGAAAACGAGTTTGGAGAAGCGCATTGTCGGGCCCGGCCATAGCTCACAAAGGAGAGAAGCCGTGCTGGGGAATAACCCTGGACAGAACATTGACAATATTCCATGCCCCACAGCAGGTGCCTATTCAAAGCTGACGGCGGTACTGAAAAGTGCATCGCGTTTACAGTATGTGTTTCGAAATGCGCGCGGCGTAGTGTGTGTGTGTGTGTGTGTGTGTGTGTGTGTGTGTGAGAGAGAGAGAGAGAGAGTATGTATGTATGTATGTGTGTGTGTGTGTGTGTGTGTGTGTGTGTGTGTGTGTGTGTGTGTGTGTGTGTGTGTGTGGGGTGTGTGTGACAGAGAGAGAGAGAGAGAGAGAGAGAGAGAGAGAGAGAGAGAGAGATGGGGGGGGGGGGGAGGCGGAGGGAGGGGCGCAGCGAAAAAAAAAAAAAACTGACAGATAACCTACACGTCCATTCGTCAGGACAAGATAATGATCCCATTTTAAGCTGCACAAATAAACCACCATGCTATTTCGCCTACGGAGATTCAGTTGCACTTTTAGCCCAGAAAAGATGTGTACTTATAAATATTCTAAAACAAGACCACGTAGGCGGCAGAGATGACATTATCACTACCACCCCCCCCCCCCCAAATCCCTCCCTTTTAACTCGGATCCGACGACTTCAGATGATGCACGAAGTAGAATGCAATGTGCTATGCTGATGGCCCACGCGTTGCTACGTTACCGGGAGACCGGCCATGCTTTCTTGCATGACGACGGCAGGATGTTGGGGAGGGCGGATTAGTCAACATGGCGGGGGGCGTTCTTCCTGTGCTACTGCGACTCAACAGCGTTGACGACGGCCGCTCTCGTAAAATAAAGAATCGTTATCGTTACCTGTCTCAGCCAACAAATAACCTGATATTGATAAAAAGCACATATCATATGTTTACATATATATACATACACCTCTAGTTCATGCATGCGGCAATATGTGTGTGTGTGTGTGTGTGTGTGTGTGTGTGTGTGTGTGTGTGTGTGTGTGTGTGTGTGTGTGTAAAGCTTCACGTTCCACTTTTAAGCATGTTGAACGTTGAATTTTTATTCATTTTTTTTTTTTTTTGAACGGCAAGTTTGAAAAAATGGTCACAAAACGAAACCATCCCCGTTTTCAAAATAATACAGCTCTCTCTCTCTGTCCCCCTCCACCCCCACCCCCTCACTCACTCATAATTTTCAGCGTCATTTGTTCACGCGTCTAGCTAACGTCGTGTGTCAGCTCTCTGTCCTGTGTCTCCGTACTTTATGGAACTGTCAGCAGCTATTGCTTTTTATACCCCGGTCCGACATCGTCCGTCAGGTGTACAGCTCAGTTAGGGTGATGCTTCTGACAGCAGCACGCTTAATTGGGCTTCTCTATAACCCTGCTTTTTCTCAGAATCGAACGCTAGCTCCCGCAGGTTAATAAGATGCTATGTGGAATATGCAATTAAGAGGCAGGTTTTATTTTTTTCCCTTCATTTTTTCTTCATTTTTTTTCATTCCTTGGCGCTCGTGGCACCAGGTTGGCAAAGGTAAGTAATTAGGGAAGCGAAGGGCGATAACTAGATGCACAAGCTGTTCGTCCCTTGCAGACGTGAATTGATTATATACGTGTTGCCTTTTGGCATGACGCGCGAACAGTTTATCAGCTTCATCGGAGGAAAATTTATACGCTCTCACCTTATGAGGATGAAATTTTCGTCTTGTCGTGACAGTCGTCTGTTTCCAAGTATTACGGCTATTTCAAGATCTAACAGGAAAAATCAAAGGGAAATTTTCTTGTTTTCACGTGTATGACTATTTCAAGATCTAAAAAGAAAAACGTGGGAAATCTTTGTGTCTGAAAGTGTACGGCTATTTCAAGATATACGGGGAAATACACAGAGGGGAAAACCCCCAACTAAGAGCTTCATTATAAATAAATCTGATAATACTAATCAAAAGGTCACGTTAAACAAAGAAGATGTGCGTGCAGGCTGCATGTGCATGTCTCAGATAATTGTGTAGTACGTTCATTCTGCCCCCTCCCCCCCCCCCCAACCACCATCACCCACCCACCCACTGTCACACACACTGCGCGCTGACCATTTCCCCTGCAAGACCCCCAACCTCACCCTCTGACCTCACGCTGACTGACCCACTGACCTTGCGTCTGCCCCGATGCCGAGCCAGAACCGCACGGGCTTTCTCGTCTCCTTACGTCACTCGCGCGTGCCTTACGTCATCAGTCTACCTCCCGCTTCGCGCAGACGTGGTCAGGCGTGGTCAGCCGGTGCACAGTGCGCTGACCGGGCGGCAGTGCCCCGCGTTACCTAACCCTTCATCCTAGCGACCTTTTCCTGGGTCAAAGAACTGCACGGTGCTAGCGGTCAGCCGTATGTGTGTGTGTTTGTTCTTGTAGTGCGTGACCAGTTCGTGCAAACAGTACTTTGCCGGTATGGTTGTAGCCAGTGTGTGTGTGTGTGTGTGTGTGTGTGTGTGTGTGTGTGTGTGTGTGTGTGTGTGTGTGTGTGTGTGTGAGAGTGAGTGAGTGAGTGAGTGAGTGAGAGAGAGAGAGAGAGAGAGATGATGATGATGACGATAATGATGATAGTTATGAAACTTTCTTATATCAGCGTAAAAGTTTTAACAGAAATTCGGTTGCCAGTTTGTGAACTTGCCGTTGCTACTGAGACTATCTAATAACATGAAAACAAAATTCAAGATAGAAAATTATGCACGAGAGAGAGAGAGAGAGAGAGAGAGAGCATGCACAACACGCGTCGACACGCGAGTGCAGAAAAGTTCACGGAGCACAACCGAGGGGTTCCTGTCGAGGGCCAATCACTTGATTACATTAGCTCTCCCAACAGCAAGTCATAAATATTCACGACTTTAATCACACTCCAAGCTTCCAGCGCGGCGGCAACCGGTGACAACAAGCCCCCTGTTACAGTCTTGAAACGTAACATCGCACTAAGATTCATGAAACACGTCTGTTGTATTTAAACTAAGTACGCATATAATAATTATATTCTAAACTACAAACAAACTTTCGTTGTTGTTGTTGTTTTGTTGGATTTTTTTTTAACGCTGAATGAGTCAGTTATTTCAATTCATTTCAGTCTTTAGGGCGTTCACCGGAAAGACAACTTTCATAATTATTTAAGAACTACAGGTATCATCACTCTTAGTCTTACTGAGAAACTGCTGGTGCATCACGAAGAGTGCTCTAAAAAGTCCACATTACTTGATGATGATGATGATGATGATCTCTTGTAACGTGCTACGAACAAGAAACAACAACAACAAAAAAAAAAATGCAAACCATATACATTACACGGGGGAGTGTGTGTGTGTGGGGGGGGAGGGGGGGACCGAAAGGACAGGAAAGAAAGGACATAATAGAGAGTTGGGAGGGGGGGGGGGGCGTAGAGCGAGCTAAAAAGAAAGGGGGCGGGTGTGTGTGTGTGTGTGACAGGACGGCGAGTACTTATCAGGAATATCTGCATAAGAACTGAGAGAAGAGATGGGTCTTCAGGCGGCTCCTAAACAGTGAAAGAGTTAGATTACAAACACGGTAACATACGGCGATCAGGAAAGATTAGACAGTCGGAAAAAAAATAAAATTAAAAAAAAAAAAAAAAGCTACACCTGAGCGACACACTAAATCGAACAATTAAGTCGTTCCGAGCGGGAGGCAAATCCCCAGCGACAGATAAGATTTTCCCCTCTCCTTTCGCCACCCCCCGATACACGTAAACCTCTGGCCGATAAACCAGGAAACTTCATCTCCTCCTGGGGGTAGGCGGCAATCAAGGAAGTGTTCTATATCACGGGCGCTACTTCCCACGTGGGTCCAAATTAAATGCTGCCAGACTCTCTCCCTCTCTTTTAACTTCACGTCTGACTTCTGTTTCGTGTCCCAGGTTGGCTGGCTGATCCTATGAGCCATCGGAAACGCAAACCTCCCGACAGGTCAATTTGAACCAGCAGAAAGATTTATGGGTGTATGGAAGCGTCTGGTAGAAACGGGTAGGGTTAACCCTCTGAAGACATTTAGACGTTTACACGGCACGTTTTATTTTTTTTTTTTTTTTCTACAGATGTTTTGGTGGTGTCTAGAATCGTAATACTTACACGCATGCAAAATTACAACCTCTCACAGGCTGGTATTGAGCAGAGGGTAGCCGAAACGCTCAGCGTTTGCCACAAGCTTGTCACACCCGACTAACAATAGGAGACCTTGGGGACGTTGGAGTTCTCCTCATTCGCACGGTCAGCAAACGTAAATGTATTACATTCTAAGATCATGAGACTATTTCGAGTGCACAGGCGCACTCACAACTTTGTTCCAAAATAACAAGTTGTCCACAGTCCGCACGGCTAGCAAACGGAAGTGTATTGCATTTGGAGCTTGACTAACTTCAAAGATAGACTAGTTCGACAGTACTGACAACTGCAAATGTTCCAACGTAAAAGTTTTCAGTTCGCGCGGCCAGCAAAAGCCAATGTATTGCATTTCGAGCTATATTATCCTCAAAGATGGGCCATTTCCAACTGTCCCAAAATTGACAAAACGTTGTCTTCTGTGGAATATGGAACATTCTGGACGGTGGGCCGTAACTAAAGTACAATGCTGCCATGGAAAGCGTCTCCAGAGAACCCGGCAAGTAATTCACAGCAGTAATTCCGCGGCTGTCCTTGTTACGGGCATCAGCGAATACATCGCTGCAGGCGACTGCACAAGAAACCGAGATGTCATCTCCATTCTGCAGTGCCCGGAACATAAGTCATTCTTGCCCCTTTACGCCGGAAACGTCTCCACTAAAAAGTGAACAAATGACGTTCCCTAGGCAGGCTCTATACGGGCGGGGATTTGAGGGTCGGGGAGTAAATCAACATGGTGACTGGTTCGTGTACCCTGCACGTTATAACTTGCCACCGCCTGGCAGTGGAACTGTTTTTAACTTTCGTCACAAAGACGCTGATAGGAAGTGGGTTTGCGTGACCGGAAGGAGCTTCCGTCACAACCTGTGTGTGTGTGTGTGTGTGTGTGGTGTGTGTGTGTGTGTGTGTGTGTGTGTGTGGTGAGAGAGAGAGAGAGAGGGAGAGAGAGAGAGAGAGAATGTGTGTGTGTGTGTGTGTGTGTGTGTGTGTGTGTGTGTGTGTGGTTTTTAAGGTGGGTATCTGTAGCGTAATGTGTGGGCGTGCGTATTACGGATTTCACGGGGGTGGAGGGGAAGGGGGTTGTACAAAGGGAGGGTGATGGGAGGACATGATTGTGTCAGCATAACCCCCGAGTGTCCTTGATGCTTGTCCTAAAACTGGAAGTGCACTTTTCAGGTGAAGTTCACCGGCGTATGTTCTCAGGTACTTTACTGCTCTTTCAGTTCACCTTTCCCTTCCCTTCAGTTCAGTTCAACTGACACCTCTGCGCTCAGAAAGACCATATGCGCTCCGTCTCATCCATCAAGGTCTCACAGTCAAATATTTTCACCTTCGTGAGTCCCCTTTTGATCCTGCGGACGCTGTTTTCGCAGTACCCGGATGTTACGGAAACTGACACAGGACGTATGTGTGCAGCTGACACAAAAGCTATACAGCAAAAGCAGGATGAGCATCCACCAGAGTCGTTGACAAAAGTCACCAGTGTGAAGCGAGCCTTAAGAGACAGCTGGCAACAAATCGCATTAGCCCGAAAGCAGGTTGTGCAGCGAGGCCGTGCCCTCTCATCACGTGCAGCGAACCGTGTCGTGCATTAGCAGCCGATGGCAGCACCCTCAACGATCTCTCCCCCCCCCCCATCCCCCCCGCCCTCCTGCATCCTTTCTCCACCTCCCCTACTTATACCCCCACCTCCCGTGTCCCTGCAGCGAGATGCACATTTCGATCTCCGTCTCGCCCTGTGCCTTCGCATCTCCCGGCTAGGACCAGTGTTCGTGCATCATTCTCCCTGTCACTGAGTCTTTGTCCTTCCTACGCGCAGTGCTCAGAGAAGCTGCAAATGGATTGCTTGTCGTGAGTGTCATGAGAACGACTGTCTGTTCCGTCCAGTCCCGTCCAGTCCTGTCCTGTCCACTCCAGCTCTTTGGTCCAATTCACTGCAGTTCAGTTCAGTTCGAGATAGCGTACCGCGCTCAGTTCAGTTCCAGATAGCATTTCCGCGCACAGTTCAGTTCAGTTCCGTTCCGTGCAAGATAGCATACCGCCCTCAGTTCAGTTCAGTTCAAGATAGCATTTCCGCGCTCAGTTCAGTTCAGTTCAGTTCAAGATAGCATACCGCCCTCTGTTTCAGTTCAAGACAGCATTTCCGCGCGCGAAAACCCATATGCGCCCCATCCCACCTCGCAGAGGCCTCCTCCCCGTTGTGGTCAGTCTTTGAGGCTGTTCCGTCTGGTAAAGGGACATGCTATGAAATGGTTAGTCCACGCGGGTCCTGTCATGCCCACGTCTGCTGCAGGGTCGATCGTCCACCGCTACTTGATCGCACGCCTCTACTCAGTCTGCAGGCGGTCAATGGTACGCAGGTTGCGTTCTTTAGAGGTTGGCTGGCGATGTGCCTGACAGTGGGTTAGTAAGTTATACGCCGGCGCAAGCACCAAAGACTATTACGCAGCTAACCAAAGTCTGTATGTCCTTTCAAAGTAAGAGTCCAGCTTCCCGTCTGAAATGGTCTTTAACGTGTACTGATGATGTATAGAGTCGGAGTGTACAATGGATGTGCACTGGCTGGAGAGAGGACACAAACTGGCCGCGCGCGGGGTCATGTTTGCTGGTTGTTTGAGGTACCCTGTTTGGCGAGTGTGCCAGTCTGCGTGATTTTCGTGATTCTTGTGTAATGTAGGTCAAGGTGCATGCCAGGCGGTCACAAAATGAGGCGAGCTGCCAGTGCCGGAGCTGGGACGCTTTGCACAGAGGTCGGACACAAGTGAGGCAAGCGGATTTGTGTGAACTGCCTCTCTGGCCTAAACAGAAAGTAGACGTGCATTACTCCAGTGAAGCCTGAGCGGAAAGGAGACATTCAAATTTGTTTAAACCCCTGTCAGGTGCGTGCCTTTGAATGGTCTGTTCATGGTAGTTACTGTTTCTAGATAGAAGCATTTTTAGGGGTGACTATGATGCCTGAAGCTAACAGGAAATATATAGGTATTCTTAGACCCTGTGTATTTGTGTCCTTCGTCCACACAGCTGGTCCCGTCTGTCTACGTGTGCAGGAGAATGGTCAAAGAGTGAGTCCCTGAGCGACTGACGCTACAGTAGAATATCTTGTCTATGTTTGAGGGCAAGAGAGGACCTCCTTGGCTCTTTGTGTAAGAGGATGGTCGGCGAGTCTAAGAGTTGCATGGGCTTGCAAATACCCGGAGGGTTCAGTAGTGCACCTTGCCTTAAGTGTGCTAGCGAGCACCTTATTGGCTCTTGATGCAGGAGAATGGTCGCCGAGTCTGTGGGGCGCCTGGCACTGTGAACAGCCTGAGGGTACAGACAGAGACTGAACTCATTAACTCCCCCTGTGTCTCCGGCACGCGCCAAACGCCTGACGACATCCTGCAGGGCCAGACGAGACACAATCACAGCCAAATATACATCACCACCCTGGCACTACTGCACGACCGCCTCCACCATATATCTTTACTATACACTACTAGCCACGTGTATTTTAAAACACTAATACTTTTGTCCCTGCGTTATCGTGTGTGAACCAGTTCTATCCATTTTGTTCTGATCAGTTTTCTAGAGCTTAATTTAGACATTACCAGGATAGCCTACAGGAGTACTATGAATAGTTTTTAAAATACAAAATGGAATTCCCACAAGCCATTATCTTGAAATAAACACTTTAGTCTACTGCATCCCTCTGCCCTGCCTTAAAGCCCCCCCCCCCCCCCCCCCACACACACACTCCCTTCCCCAACGCGCGCGCGCGTGTGCACGCACACGCACACACACACACACACACACACACACACACACACACACACACGATGAAAACATGAGTGCCTTTTCTCTTCAAAAATTCTATTCTACAATTAAGTGCTCATGAACATGCTTAATGTACGCGTATGATTTTTTTTTTTTTTTTTTTTTTGCGTTTGTCGGAAGAAAAGAGGCAAAACGCCTTGCCAACAATCATTATTTCCGAGAAACAGGTTCCACATGCCATGACCTGACACGACGATCGCTGAAAAGCAGGTCCACAGCTGTACCAATGGATCTAAGGTACCGACTCCAGTCAGTTGAAACCTACACCAGATATTAGTAGCCGGAGTGTGTTGGTATGTTGTGGGGGGTGTTGATACGCTGACTGTACCGCGCCTGGCGTTTACCAGCAGGTCAGATTTCAAACCTACTCTATACCTGCTCTGGGCAGCTTTTAACACTACTGGCAAGTTGTCAATGCGAACGTTTACTGGGGACGAGAGCCTCACAGCTGGAGACTTGTATAGCCAGGATCCCTCCAAGTGGCTGGATAAAATGCTGACAAGCAGTCAGCGACACCTGTGATTTGTGGGAACTAAGCGAGCAAGCGACTGAGAGAATAACCAATTTCCCCTTTCAAACAAGTCTAAGTTTGAGAGTATGGTAATACAATTTTACACGTTTCCTCAAACGTTAAGCCATATTACGTACTATGGTGAAGTAACTACAACACATCATCCATTTACCTTAGGTATTAAGGTTTGGTGTCTGAAGAAAATACATTCAGTTTATAACCAACGGGACACAGTTGTAAAAGAAAACACACCAGTCCAGAAACTCAGGTAATTGTCATTTACACAAAGGTAGGAAAATATACGAACACAATATCTCAAAACGTTAAATGACCATGCATGGAGAGAGAGAGAGAGAGAGAGAGAGAGAGAGAGAGAGAGAGAGAGAGAGAGAGTGGGTGGGTGTTTGGGGGTTTAACGTCCTTTTCCACCACATACGGAGAGAGAGAGAGAGAGGATAAGTAAACTGTACCAACCGTTCCTTGGCGTATCGGAGTAAAGGGACATGCTAAAAAAGAAATCCTGCGACGCTTGATCCCGGTGTGACCTGAGGTCGAAGACCCGCAGGGCAACGGCAGCGGCGCTTACAGGAAAATAACACATACGCGGCGGGGGATTATCACTTTATATACCGATCTGGTTCAGTGAACGCTTGACCCTATCGTATGAACCCCGGCCTTAACAATGTGTGACCTTAAAGCGCGCCAGTGGGCCAGGGCTGTTTTCAGTCCCCAGTCGGTAAGTTGCTTTGACTATGCAGTGGGCGCTAGTCAACGTGTAACCGACACGCACCTGCCAATCATATGCAGTCTGACACATACTGAACATATCATTCACGATAAATTTGGACACATCATGGCATCGGATGCTGTACATGCAATATTTTGGAATAACTGAAATGGTGAGTCTCACAAAGGAAATATATCAGTTTGTCAATCATGTAATTTTAATAGGAAAAATATGTGTCAGTAAATATAGATATGGCACGCCCATAAACACAGGTCTGACAGAGAAATTTAACTACGGCAATTGTGAATGTTAAAACTATAAATAATAGTACATAACTATAAATATACATATCAAGTGGATTAAAAATGATGGAAATGATGGAAAGATGAGGAAGGAAGGCAAGAAGTGAAGAAAAGAAAAGGAAACCCCCAAACCAAGAAAGTAATGCCTTACTCAACGATTGCTCTCGTTGTGAGGCAGATCCCCCCCCCCCCCCCCCAAAAAAAAAAATAAAAAAGTTTGCCTGGCAAAAACCGACTCGCTTTAATAACTAGAAACATTCACTGACACAATGCAAAATCCCTTTTCTCCAAACATACTCTACTTTTTACTTTAAAAAAAAAGGGGGGGGGGCGGTTGGGGGCACCTGCAGTTTGAATCGCTGTTTAGTTGACGTAACGCGATATGCCGTGGGTTTAGGAAGGCAAGCAATGAGGTTACGTCGCTGCTGCATAACAAAAGACCCGGTAGGGCACGGCAGCTTATGCTTTCCGCTTCAGTGACGATGCATTTGTGCAGCATTCACTCACCGTGAAAAAGCACAGCAAACGCTACGTGACATAAACATTGTTCCCATCCCTTATACGCCGACCCCCCCCCCCTCCCCCACCTCTTCTCTACCCGTTAAAAAAGAATGAAAGAAAGATCCTTTTGTGTGTAACTTGTCCTACTTCTAGGTTGCCTGGTAAATAGCCTTAATAGTCTTGTCGACCCCCCCCCCCCCCCCCCCCACACACACACGCATTTTTCTCTCCCCTTTTTTGAAATAAACAAACAAATGAATAGTTTAAAGGCCAGTTGAACAGTTTTGGCATATGTACAGGGAGAGTTCAACAGTTTTTTATTTGAAACTGTTTACCACTAAGCCCACAACAAGGGCGGTAATCAAAATGGACGACCTTTTCCCGTTGCTATACCGCTTCAAAACGACGACGATTGCTCTACTATAAAGCCGTTATTTTAAAACATGAGCATATATACACATCTTTGGATTGTAGTAACGTATTAGTACAATTCGTTTTCTAACCGACAGGTGAACAATCCAACGCGTTTTTCTGGTGCTATGGGGTTTAACATGTGGGAAAAAAACGCGGTGCTATGGCGTAGGAACCGGCTGATTGACGGTGCAATGGTTTAAAGCAGGATAGCACCCGCAAAACGAGTCCATTTTGATTCACCCCTGTGCACAAGTTGGTTTAAACATTTTTTATTCATTGAAGCCGGATCACCGTCAAGCAGTAAACAGTATTACGTTGAAAAGAGCACAACAAGTAAGACTTATATATACGTGCTCATCTAAACCAGTTTACAAAAAAGCATAGCGGAGAAATTGGCGTGGAAAAACTGACTGACCTGAGATGTAAAGACATAAAAAGAGAGTGCACAAGTTCTGTTTTTGTTGTTGTTGTTGTTGTTGTTTTTGCCCCCCCCCCTCTCTCTCTCTCTTTCATCATCGTTTACGGTGCAATACTGTGTGTGTGTGTGTGTGTGTGTGTGTGTGTGTGTGTGTGTGTGTGTGTGTGTGTGTGTGTGTGTGTGTGTGTGTGTGTGTGTTTGGGGGAGGGGACGGGAACAGACATACAGACAGACAGACAGACAGAGACAGAACGTGTATGCATCATTTGCTGACTCCGGTATTTGACACAAGTAGAACAGTGCTGGGTTTTCCTGACAATGGTGAAGGACTTTTACTCATGCATGTTGTTTTCCCCACACGCGTATGTCATACTCACACTAGGGGAAAAACAAAGAGGCGACGGGCAGGAAATCATCCCTCAGACGCATTTATCATACGCTGAATATTACCGTGACTCACAGCACAAACAGCACTCAAGCTGAGCAGTCACAGCCTAGTTTGCGGGTTAAGTATTTGTTTTGGCGTTGCTCGCTTCATTACTTATTGCATCACAGGAAAAGCGTATTAATATTTTCCAGCGGATAATATCTCATCTGATGACTCACTGTTTACTGGAACGTATCAACATTTTTCTCCCCCCCCCCTTTTTTCCCCCCTTTCTCTCTCTCTTTTTTTTTTTTGGTGGTGGTGGTGGGGTGGGGGGGGGGGGTGGGAGGGGGGGTGTGCAGCAGTTAACTTGCCTGTAACAGTTCAGAGCTCAGGCCGAATAGTCCAACTTAAACATGAAGTGGTCAGCGTGATGCAGAGCACAGAGTATGGCATGTGACGTTTGGCCGGGCTGAGCTCTGAACTGTTAAAGTCAGACTTATCTTACTAGGAAAGGTTCCTGTGTGGTGACAGACATGGTTCTACAGTGGAGACATTCCTCTCTTGTTCCACAGCACTGGTACTGTTGTTTCAGAGAGAGAGAGAGAGAGAGAGAGAGAGAGAGAGTCCCATGTACAGCAACAGGAACAAAACAGAAATAGCATTGAAGATATAGCAACAGAGAGAGAGAGAGAGAGAGAGAGAGAGAGAGTCCCATGTACAGCAACAGGAACAAAACAGAAATAGCATTGAAGATATAGCAACAGAGAGAGAGAGAGAGAGAGAGAGAGAGAGAGAGAGAGAGAGTACACGGGGTGTAATCAAAATTGGCGCGGGTGTTTCCGATGCTACTCCGCTTCGAAAGTTTCGACCAGGATTGCTGTCACGCAAAGCCATAGTAATGTTTGAAATGTCTTTGCGTGGTTGTTCAGAGTTAGTAAAAGTCGTTGTATGGCTGATACACTGACGACACCCTGTCCTTCGCGCGGGCAGGAGTTAAGTGCGGCCGTTGGAAACACTCGGGTGCTAATCACATATGAAAATGGAAACAATCGGTTCTACTGTTTGGAAACACTCTGCGCTGGCAGTGCTGCTCCTAAGCGAAGTACTAGCACGGGAAGCACCATCATCCATTTTGACTGCACCCCCTTGGAGTAGGATGACTCCCCCTGTTGCGTGCTTGGGGGTAATTTGGGCCGCAGGGCGTGCTGCCCGTGCCGCCAGCCTGATGGACATCGTCATAATAATGACGTAAGCGGATTACTCGTCAGATTACGGGAGAGTTATTGGTGATCATTGGTGATTTTCATTACTCGCTTGCCGGCTTCTCGTAATGGCGTTTTCTCATCGCTTTTCTGACAGGCTATGAGGGAAATGACGGACAGTGCACAAAGGTTGATCAGATACAGACGGGATTTTTATTATTTTTATTTTATAAAGCAGCTTACATGGTCAAGCAGTAGACTGGTGCACCAACATGAAAGGGTGGGTAGGTGTAAGGGGATTTAACGTCCTTTTCCACCAAGTAAGGGCGATATCAAAGACGAGGCAACCAGAAAAAGGCCAGCGCACATATTTGGCCCCAACCGGGATTGGAACTCTGGACCCGAGCACTGAAAGTCCAACGCTCTACCATTCGGCTATCCCGGCTCCCCGCACCAACACGAAAGGTACCACAATAATAATAATAACAATAATGACGACGACGACGACGACGATGATGATGATGACGACGCCGGGTGGACGGATCGGTGGGTGTTTGGGAGTTTAACAATTAACATCCTTTTTCATCACGTATGGGTGATATCAAAGACTGACGGGGCAACGAGAAAAAGGCCACGACAAAAAAAATAAAAAATAAAATAAACACGAATGATCAGTGAAACAGATCAAAATTACACAAAACAAAACCATCCCCACATGAATCTGGGTGCAACTGGAGAAGGCATACCTGCTGTTCATCGCAAGCCTACCGCTGTAAAACTACACGTGTGACCGTTTTCCGATGCTGTAAATTGTGACCTGACACACAACGACCTGTCAAATCAACCTGTGTGTGTTGCTGGCAAAATCAATATAATTGTATACCTCGGCTATAGATAAAGGTGTTCTGTTACTCTTTCACCGATGTAGCTTATGTCAGACGATCAGGGGGTTGTGTGTGTGTGTGTGTGTGTGTGTGTGTGTGTGTGTGTGTGTGTGTGTGTGTGTGTGTGTGTGTGTGTGTGTGTGTGTGCGCGTGTGTGTGTGTGAGAGAGAGAGAGAGAGAGAGAGAGAGCTGGCTTTCTCAGATCACCTGCCCTGCTAAGCCGATTGTACAAGCAATCAGTTTTATGATTTAGTTCCGAGCATGTGTTCAGCGGACAAATAGGATTGCATCGGCTGTTGCCTGACACAAAATAATGCATCACAGAAGACAGAAGTTGCACTTTTCCGGAATTCTAAAGGACAACAAAGAATTAGGTGTTGGCCGCGAACGTAAAGACACGAAACGCGCACACGTATCAAAAACGAAAAGTACACGTAGTGTAACACACGTAACGAAAACGCAGAAAACACGCGAAACGCACACGTAGCGTAACACACGAAATGCACAAGTAGCGTAGCACACGAAACGCACACGTAGCGTAACACACGGAACGCACACGTAGCGTAACACACGAAACGCACACGTAGTCAGTGTAACACACGAAATGTACAAGTAGCGTAACACACGAAAAGCACAAGTAGCGTAACACACGAAACGCACAAGTAGCGTAACACACGAAACGCACAAGTAGCGTAACACACGAAACGCACACGTAGCGTAACACACGAAACGCACAAGTAGCGTAACACACGAAACGCACAAGTAGCGTAACACACGAAACGCACAAGTAGCGTAACACACGAAACGCACACGTAGCGTAACACACGAACGCACACGTAGGTTTTGACCTACTATAACTTTTCAAAAGGTCAACCAAAAATGCAGACAAGTAACTGCCAACACAACTTTATAACAAAGCCAATTAACTCCTAGTCTGTGACTTTACTTTGCCTTTTTAAACTTTCACCAAATGGTTAACTCATACTTCAAAAATAATCTTTGCACATTAAGATTTAAATTTTATTACGTCTGCTTTTTTTTAATTTTAAGAAATAACAGTTTAACTAATGAGGCACACATTCCCGCCTTTTTTTTTTTAGAAACAACAACATGTATCAGTGTAATGGCCGACACTAGCATAATCCACTTCTCCCAGAAAACAAAATACGCCCAGAGGGGAGCACATGACCTGACAGAAAGCAGTTGATGGTCACGTGACTTATGAATCATCTCAGCAAGCTCCATCACCGCAAAACAGGTGATGCACTTATCACGAGGAGACAACGCTGAAGAACTGGGGCAGTACATGTCATTGCGATAATTAAGAAGGGAAGACTGTGCGAGGCTGAAGGAATAAGAAATCGCCAACACAGAACCTGACCGCGACAGCCTTTGGGACTGAGCCGAAAACCAGCACGTGCTTCCTGCTGTACAGCACAGTGCGCTGGTTACTCCCGACGGAGGTGGGTATTTCGGCTTCGTTCCAATACTGGTCCAGCCAGACTAAAACCAGCAGCGAATGTAGAACGCAGCCTAGAAAACTGAATAAGGCACCAATTGTAGTCCCCCCTGCCGACAAGCCAAAGCTAAGGCATTAATTGCACGCGAAGAATTGTGTGCTTTCGCAAGCAAACGCCCTACGAGAATAAATAATTAGAATTGCAACAGACAGTTTATCAACACAAACTAAGAGAGAGAGAGAGAGAGAGAGAGATGACGCATACCCATGCTGTCTTAGTTGTCTGTCCCTCATCCCCCACCCCGCCCCGCCCCACCCAGAAAGTGTGGGAGGGTGTTTAGGAGTTTAACGTCCTTTTCCACCAGGAGAGGTTAATATCAAAGCCGGACGGGGCCACGAGAGAGAGAGAGAGAGAGAGAGAGAGAGAGAGAGAGAGAGCGCCAGCGTGTGCAGCGGTGAGAGGGGGGGGGGAGGGAAGGGGGGGGGGGCGAGCTTCCTCCCTAATTTTTTTTCACCTGTCAGTAACGACAACGAAGCAAAACAGTGCAATCAACTACACATCTCCTGACGACTGAAACGAATCGTGCGACCGCCGCATTACGACAAAAGTTCCCATCAAAGCGTGGTTTCAGGGGAAAGGGGGCGGGGAGGGGGGGGGGGGGGACCACAAAAACCAAAACACCAGAAATAAAAGCCGAAAGTCTAAAAATGGAAAAGTCCATTAGCATCGTATGCCACAAGTAGCTTTTTGTTTGGAGCGTTGTCACGGTATCCATTTCCGAGCCTGGTAATTAACTGATCTGGCCAGCTGTCGGCCATGTGGAGGCCTCTAGTTACCCAAATCGTACGGCGTAAAACGGGAGTTTACAGCTCCGTTTGTCATCTCCGTCAGCACTGCGACGCTGTTGTTGCGTCCCTGCGCTGTGCAATAGGTGTTTCAACGCTTTCTATACTAACGCTATCATCATAATAATTATGTCCGACGCTAGCTGCCTGGAGCGTCGCTACACCAAGCCGCCTTCTTCGGTCATTCTTTTTCACCATTCGATGGGTTAAAGCCAGAACCACGTGACTTTAGATACAGTATAGCGCGAGGAGAATCGAGCTATTCTCTTTTCTGAGTTACGTCGTTCTGGCTTTAACCCATCGAATTATTATAAAACCGCACGAAAGACGGACACAGCGGTAACCACATAAAACAGAAACCGTTACAATTTTACATCTGCATGGAGACTGGTCGCACTTGGACGCAAGTTAAGGTGCGTCTTGGTCTACCCGGGTTATGAACTGTATGGTTTGGTGTCCGTGTTGCGGGAGCAAGCGAGAGAATTGCAAGCGAAGCAATTTTCAGAGAGAGAGAGAGAGAGAGAGAGAGCAACCGTATAGAAGAGATAGCCTGTGGGTATGTAGGAAAAACGCATTTTCTTAATTGCGACGTGACATGTGTGCACCCGGGCCCACGTTGCGTAGTGTATTTACTTCACTGCCGCTCAACCAAACAACGTATCTTACAAAGCGTAAACACAGCTGACAACACTAGGCATGTTTAGTAGGACTTCGCAAGTAAGACATCGCAAGTAGGACTTCGCAAATAGGACTTCCACTGAGCAGCGTAACCCACTTACATGTAAATTAGGCACGTTAGGGGTACCATTAGCTAATCGCAGCGCGTCAGCCGCTCGCAATCTCCCTTCCGTTTGAGCCTAATTTGCATTTAAATGAGTTGCACTGCTCAGCGAAGTCCTCCGGCCTTATGAAGTCCTACTAAACATGCCCAGTGTCTACTACAGGGAATAAGGTCGTACATTTTGAGTATCCGTCCCCCCCCCCACCCCCTCCCCTTTCCCCCTGACGCAAGAACTGCTAGAAAGAGAAAAGTAGCGGTCCTGAAATGTAATATGGGGTAGAGCACAGAAAGTCCATTTGCCCAGACAGGGCAAGAGTAATGTCAAATGCCTGTGAAGGGGGATTTTTTCTTTCCTAGAAGTATGAGTGTCGACTGAAGAACGGTTCTATGCGCTCACGCGTACATGTACTCCAGTCAAACGGGAGGCTATTTTCTTTTCAATTCAAAAATTTACTGATCTATTTCTCACACATTTTTACTTATCAATTCATTTGTAAGGATGGGTACATTCGCATATTTGTGAATGAAAATTGTACACAGGCTTATTTTTTCACTGACGTGCGTTTCACTGTAAATGCGTCTGTAGATGCAAGGTTAATTCGTAACGGCATACACACACTGGGGAGTAATAGCCGAGAACTTAGTGGACTTCTCACACAGGGGACCGCCTGGACGAGCTGGACTTTCTATAGTTATGTGAAATGAGCTTTATTCCATCTTCGCCGCTAGGACAACTTGGGGCGGTCGGTGGTCTAGTGGTTAAGAGACTTGTAATTCATTGTAAAAAAGGCTAAACCAGACTAAAGTGTTTCTCATCTTGAATATAAAAGCATAACAGAGAGGGCAACACAAGACATCTTGCTGAGTGAAAACAGGAAAAAAAACCAAGGCCACTACTCTATCATAGGGTTGATCAAGATTCATCATATCTATTCCCATAATTCACGAGAGTTCCCGACTATTCTCCTCCACATAAAACAGCTAATTGCGATGTCACACGCGAACAGGCTATCCAGGGCCACAAGGGAGATGATATGACGAACAATATGCCAAGTCAATGATTTTTGCGAACAATACAGAAGCAGCAAGTGCTTCATCAAATTGCGTCCCTTTTTCCCCACCCTCCGCTGCCAGTGTCAATAGTTTTAACACTGCATGCTACTAACGCCATAATCCCTGGGGATTCTATAAACTAAAAAATCGTTTGGAGCTGTTTTCGCGGTGTCTGGTATCATGCAGCTTACACACACGCACAGCCTCACTGAGACTGGCGTTGGGCAAATAGAAGCCGAAACGCACAGCGTCTGCCACAGTCTAGTCATGTCATGACTACACTGACCACAGCACCAGATACAGGTATTTCTATTCATAACCGTGCTGGTTACTAGCAGAGTTTCCGACCGTTAAAATTCTCGTTCGCGCGGCCAGCAAACGCCTGAGTGTATCGCATTAAGGATTCTTCTAATCAACTGTGAAGCACAGAAACTTCGGATGGCGCGTCTATAAATGTGTGACATGAAACAAAGCCACTTAGCTAGTTACACAGCGGTGCATTTTATGATGAAGTGGCGGACCAGCGTCATTTGAATAAAAACGTCACGCACTCTCCGCTCGTGTGTCGGTTGATAGAGCGCACACCGCTGTAAATCTGTCCGCTGGCGATAGCAGGAACCTCTGAGCATAAAGAGCTACTCATAGCATCACACCATTGTGGCGTTATCACTGCATTCTTGGCATGCGTTGCTATTTCCTTTAGCTTGGGCCGCACAACCTTGCATTGTATGTGCTGGGGAATGTGTGTGTGTGTGTGTGTGTGTGTGTGTGTGTGTGTGTGTGTGTGTGTGTGTGTGTGTGTGTGTGTGTAAGGTTATTCACAGATCTAGATATTGTCAAACAGGAGCTGATGACTTGTCATGCCCTATCTGTTATGCTTATATTCAAGATGAGAAACACTTCATTCTGGTTTAGCCTCTTTTTTTTTTTCTTTTTTTTTTTACAATGAATTACAGTCACGTTGTATTCAAAGAAAGTACTGGAACGACCCTACAGCATTTACAGTAACACTAGTAATGTCTAACAGGAATTGTATGACGTTGAGAAACCTGGCTCTATTTGTACTTCATGCCCTCCGTATGAGGGGAATCCCATTTGGTCAGTTCCGTTTAATCTTGACACTGTACTTGTGATTGCGAGTCCGTGTCATAGTATGATCTTGTTCAATTTCATTTTGCAGGTCACTCTCAACCCCATGGTGTAGGCATTTGGACATTCAATAAACAACCTGACTTGTGTGGTAAAAAAAAAAAAGTGAAAAAAGTGACTAAATAAACTTTATTTTCCAAGGATAAAGATTACAGGCTATACAGCCCGATTCAGAAAATCTTTCCTTTTTAACGTGAGAGATAGAGGGGGGGGGGGGGAGACAGACAGAGCCTCGGGTGGAGGGAAGGGGAGTGGGGAGAAAAGAGAGAGAGGCAGGCAGGCAGGCAGAGAGAGAGAGAGAGAGGCAGACAGACAGACACACAGACAGACAGACAGACAGAGACTGAGAGAGCAGGATACAGATGGTTTGTGCACGCACCTAAAAAAGTGACCGATGAATAACCCTACAAAACAAACCAAACAAAAAATGCGAAGGAAAATCCGTGATTTCGTTGGCGTTAGTTTTGTCAGACACGCTGATAACAACGAATCACTCAATGAATGAAAATCCTACACCTCACCAACACTTCCTCCCCGGAACTCGACACACCACAACCTCCAACCCTGTCACAATACTCGTCACGTACAGCGCGGCTAATCCTTCAACTACACATCACCACCACAAGTAGTACGGCACCCTCGCCCGCCCCCCAGTACAGCTCACAGAGGGATACGGCACACGTGATCCCTAACGAGAATTACTTTACCAGGCGGTCCCGCACCGGAGAGTGCCGCTAGTTAGCGTTTTTTTACTGCTCGGCCCCCAATAAGTAGCCCAGCAGGCCATAAACGACCAGAGACGCCGAGAAAGTAACTTGAGATATCGGGCCTTTGGGGGAAAAAAAAAAAACCCTGGTGTTTCTTTTTCCTTGTTGGCGGTGGGGATTGTGTGGACGTATAAGGTTAGTGTTATATATATGTATATAAAAATAGCACTTGACATATTAAGCGTTCTTAGTTTAAAAATAGCGCATCAATTGTGGTATAAATGGAATCGGAGGAGGAGTATAGTTGCTCAGTGAGGAGTGTACGGCAGTGTTGCTCGAAACCCCATGCACCGCCCTTCTACGGGGTTTTGGTGAGAGTGGTAAAAGGCGCCTAGTACTGAAAGAAAAACAAAAAATTGTTCCTTTTTCTACCAGTTTTTAGAAAAAGCTGCTTCCAGTCCATGTCATAATATCAAGGTCCGCATCTAGATTTACTCATTAAATATCTCATCTTCTGCACTGACATGCAATCACGTTATCTGGGTTGGCAGAAAGGGACATAGCTTACTGTTCCGAACCCTGGCAAGCCAGTACCTGACTGAGTAGTTTCCCTTTGCACTAGAATTGTGAACGTGAGTTGACCGTAAAGAGTCATTCTCGTTGTTCCGACTTTAGGACGTTCGGTCCCTTTGCTCTGGAATCTTGCAAGTGATTTGTCTCCTGACAAGCCCCAAGTGTCATTGTGTTCGTTGAATCAACCCTGGTATGTCAGCAGTTGCTTCCAGCCCTTTGCTCTAGAATCGCGAAAGCGAGGTGTCCTTTGTTCCAATCAGTTCTGGCACGTCAGTCCTGGTACTATCCCTTTGCTTTAGAATCGTAAAAGCAAATTGCCACAAAAATGCATGAATGGTGTGCATCATCCACACTCAAAAAGAGGGTGGGGGTGGGTGTCTGCGAGTTTGTCCTTTTCCACCACATACGGGTGATATCAAAGACGGGGCAACGACGAAAAAGCCAGCACAAATATTTGGCCCCAGTCGGGATACGAACACACGACTCGAGCATTAGAAGTCCAACGCCCTACCAATGATTCGGCCATCCCGGCTCCCCCACTCAAAACGAGACGAAAGAAGTGAATTATCTTGTATTTTGTACCTAAGTATTATTACGCTGAACCTCCCCACCTCCAGCCCTATCTCTCCGGCCCTAACTTTTCTAGTAACCTGATGACGGCGATTGCAAATTCAGAAACTAGCTGCACTTCCTTTCAAACTACGACAGAGACGAATAGGGCCAAGCACCAGCAGGGCCACTCCCTGGCGAATGCAAAATATGCACATAGCCAGGCCTGCTATCGTCGCCACGCGCACGACTGCTGCAGCTTAACCTGCCCAGGGCCCCATGGCGTGGCCACATCCTGCAGGAAACGCATGTTCGAGGCATGTCATACTCATAGTCTCCCCTTTCTTTCTTACCACTTACGCCCCTAAAAACCAGTCCCAGAGTGTGTGGCAAGAGAAGGGATGTCACGCCTAGATTTGTGTGGTGGGGGTCGCGTAATGGACACACTTGAGACACATCGAGAAAGCCTGGTACAGGTTGAAAGCGAAAACTTGATAAGAAAACAAGTGTTCTGGTCATTACCGTTTTCCACGCCAAAGCATTCCGGCTATATCTCATCACCGGCGGGAAGCCGCGGGATAGCCGATAGTCGGATCGTGAGTTCCAATCCCGGCTGGGGCCACATATTGGTGCTGGTCCTTCTCTCGTTACCGCGTATTTAATATCACCCAAATGTGGTGGAAAACCCCCAAAACAGCCACGCACTCCAGTCTCAACGGTAACCAACGTAAACAGAAACGTTTCAATGGGAGTAATTTCATGTACACTCGTATTTACAGAAATTATACCCTTCGCACAGCTGACCCTTCGCACCACGTGACTGTAATGTGTTTATGTCCAGTGTGTGAGAGAATGCGTATGATTCACGTGAGCGTGCGTGTTGGGTTCAGTTCAGCGCGGCGCTTTCAGCCGATTCATGAAATCGGGTAAAGCGCCTATACAATACTCATTATTATTATTATTATCATTTCCAGTATACAAACAAAATGAATTTCTGTCTCACTGTTACGACAATAGGAGTGCGGCAAAGAAACCTTGTTACGACTAAAGTCGTAGTAGCTCGAGTGGAACGAGTTGAAGCCGTGGGTCCTAAACTAGGACCGATACCGCTGACAGCACTATGCAAATTTAATTCGTCTCTTTCCAAGTGCAACCCAGAGATCCGGCTGACGATAGCGTCTGTTAGCAGGTGCGCCGAGTGCAGAGAGGAGAGTGACCCGAAGAAAGACCAAGGTGTGCTTTCACGGTTCACGGAACCGTGACACGCACGTCATGCATGAATGGAAGCCCCGGCAGCTTACACGAAAACAATGCCAGAGATGATAAACGTGCTTGTTTATTTGTGGAGGCAAGGGGTTCCACAGAGAGAGAGAGAGAGAGAGAGAGAGAGAGAGAACAACAACAACAAACCCGTGTATACAGACTAAAATCTATTACTTTTGTAGATTGTATTAGTAGTTTTCGCAACGGCGGGTAAAAAAAAACAACAACAAAACTGACTATTTACGTTAGTTATCAACTGTTGGAAAATAAAGTTCCATCATTACTCTCTCTCTCTCTCCGCACGGTGGTGGAAAAGGACGTTAAACTCCCAAACACCTCCTCTCTTTATTTCTCGCTCCCCTTTGTTAACAAGGACATTTTTTTAGAATCATGATGAACATTATGCTATTTTTCCTTTTGTTGCTTAATCCTACTGTATGTCTGAAAGTAACTGTTTTCACTGAATTAGCCTGTTTCTTAATATGCAGTTTGTTTTTCTTCTGTCTTTCACGTTGTTATGTTATCAGCAACTGAGGTTAAACAGGCTTGTAGCTAATTAAAACCGGGCTCCTTGAAAAATAAAGTTAATCAATTCACCTGAGTTAAATGTCTGTCTGTCTGCCTGCCTGCCCCCCCCCCCCCCCTCTCTCTCTCTCTCTCTCTCTCTCTGTGGTATTTATGGCGAAACTTTTACCGTTGGAAAATGAAGATTATTCTCTCTGTCTCTGTCTCTCCCTGTCTCTGCCTCGCTCTGTACGCGACCTGTGTGGCGTCTTCGATAACAGCATAATAATATTCACTTCACTGTCCTTTTGCATCTACTGCTCTTATTAAAATGTCGCCGGGATTTACGCTTCATCACCGTGCATCTTCACAATCACAGACTTGCAGCCGTGACCTAATGCTACAAAGATACGTGAAAACAGGAATCTGCCACGCCAACGAACATCCTTGTGATAAGTACCGGATAATCTGCACTCGCGAAACCCCTCTTCATGGAGCAGACGTTTTCCGGAGCGAGAATTCGACGCCCCAAAACTGACGCCGGCCGTGTACGTACATGGCAAACTTTTCCAGGTATTAACGATTACACATTACTAGGGAAACGTTCGAACGCCACTTGTGGTTTCAATTCACGGTAACTGAAGACGTCACCTCCAAGGACACTTACTAAGAAACAGGAAAAGATGTCCACAGTGATAATGCAAACTTCATAAGGAGTGCAAGTGATAAGTGAAGCTTACCCTGCATTTCATATGAGCGCGACGTGTTCTCACAAAATGGCAGATGGGTGGGGTGGGTGTTTGGGGGTTTAACGTCCTTTTCCACCACATAGGGTGATATCAAAGACGGGGCAACGATGAAAAAGTCAGCACAAATATTTGGCCCCAGTCGGGATCGAACTCACGACCCGAGCATTAGAACTAGAAGTCCAACGCTCTACCATTCGACCACCCCGGCTCCCCACAAAGTGGCAGATTAGTTCACACTGATTTATCAATATTAAGTAATGATTCAAACATTTATTCCTTCCTCCCCGTTTGGAGTATGGAGGAAATCCCAATACAAACAACGTGAAAACGTGATAATGAGACACACACAAATATTCAGGAAAGGGGGAAAATGCGCTTCGATTAAACATAAGAATGGCGTTTGCACTCCTAAAACTGTGATTACAATGGTCAATTCAAGTCGGTACGGGTACTGGGCCCGTATGTAAACTCGAGGTTAATTTAACCCACGGCTACGGGCCTAACCCAGACTAGGGCAGAAGAAACCCCAAAACAAAATTAAATTTTAAAAAAAGGAAGCGAAGAAACAAAGACAAAAATCCTTCTATAAAGGCATAGGCACTTTGCTGGAACGGACCCGCTTCCTGATTTAAAACCACAAACAACAGAAAATTTAACCCTAGAGCTAGTTTAGTTCGAGGTTAGACTCTAACCCGGGGATGAACTCCCTAACCCCGACTTTCACATGCGGGCCCTGGTCTTATTCAGGAAAATCACGTAACATGCATGGAGACTGACAACTTCATACACACTGCCAATCATTCAGTCACAGACAACGACATGTATACTAACACTCCCTTACCTGCGAAGATCACTGATCTCTCAGTTATTATCACGCAGTCTCGGACCCTCGCGAACTGTCACCGAGTAGTAACAGACGATTAAATCCCGTGTGAATGACGAGACAAGCCAACGGTGATCCAGACCTCGCGAACTATCCCTTAACTCCGCGTGCACACAACGCCGTATGTCCCGTGACTCATTCATGCATCCATCCTCAGTCTCTCTCAGACTTGTTGCTCATCTCTGATTGGTCGTCGCTGAGTCATGTGATGACGCTATTACTCCCAAGTGCTTAGATCAGACAGGGGGAGACGAATAAAAGGAAAGATCAACAAGGGAAAAGAAAGACAGAAAGAACGACAGAAAGAGACAGGAAGGAAGGAATGAAGAAAAGAAAACACGAAAGAAACAAAAAGAAAACAAAGACAACACCAAAGAAAAGAAAAAAAGAAAAGGACAAAAAAGAAAACAAGAAGAAGAAGAAAAGAAACTGTCGGAGAAGAAATCCCCGACCCCTGAAATCAAGGTAAGCGATTCCCTAAAAAAAAAAAAAAAAAAAAAATCCGCGGGGAGGGGTGGGGGGTTAAAGTTCCAGACAGGCAAACTTTAACGATCCTGCTTGACGTTTGCATAATTTTGCAACGGCGCAGCCGGTATCTTATTCACGTGTCAGATGGCGCCTGCGATGTAATCGATCACTGTTTTTCAAGAAAACAACCTGACGGATGAATAGAAATTAGAATAGAGTAAAATCTCTCTCTCTCTCTCTCTCTCTCTCACACACACACACACACACACACACACACACACACACACACACACACACACACAAAATCACGCTCATTTCTCTACAGAGATCCCTCGACATAACATGGTAGGCCTAGTTTAACTTGATCGACCGGTCGGCTCTGCCTACGACGCCAACGATCGCGGGGGGTCAATACACACGGCGAACAGTGGTTCTGTTGCTAATACGATTCAAAAGTCTTGACGATGATTTCTCTCTGGTACAGGCATGAGTTTTTCAGCTTCACCATGAAAAAAACAACAACAACAACAACAACAACAAAACCCAACAGAACCGGTTAAAAAAATTAATTAAAAAAGATTACACATTACTACAATGGAAAAACGTGTGCATGCTTACACACTTCAGACAGGTGACTTCACCAAAGAGAAATCGCTGCAAAACGTTTGAACCACGGTCAGAAGCAACAAAAAACTCCGCCATTTTGAAAAATAAATAAATAAAATCCCCGTGCTGCGAACCAAGCTCTGGTGCATACTCGTGTTTCGAACATGTTGCCTATCATGAGGGCAATCATCGCCACTGAAAAAGATCGAGCCCTAAGTTTGTTGCACCAGAACGTACTCTGACTCCGCCGTCTTGGCTAACCTCCAGACGACGATGCAAGCAATCCAACAGCACAACATCACGCCCGACCGCCATGCACACTGCCCACACACAAGCAACTTTTGTCACAAAATCCATGTCGCGGAAATTGCTTGCCCAGTTTGCACATAAACCCGAGCTTCACATCGGAACCACGCCGGCTGAAACAGTAGCCCTTGCCTTGTGTCTTGTGTTGCGTCGGTAACCGCGTCACACAAAGACAGGGCTTGCAAAGGGTGGAAATGGCGGCCAACCGACTTTGCTTTTGTTGCCAGTCATATCAGATTATCCTTGCTGCAAGCAACCCTCCCTACACACAATGTACATGCACTCTTGCACCCCCCCCCCCCCACACACACACCCACCCACCCCTTTTGACACTTAAAGTGCAACTTCCCGTTACGGTGCAACGGTGTAGTGATATCATGACCTGTGGTTATCCGGCTACAGCAGAAACATCGATACATTTTGCGTGTACTCCATTACAACAACTATGGCACTGTTAATTCCCCACAGTAAAAATTAATCCACACACACACACACACACCCCTTTTGACACTTAAAGTGCAACTTCCCGTTATGGTGCAACGGTGTACTGATAGCGTGACATGTGGTTATCAAGCTACAGCAGAAACATCGATACATTTTGCGTGTACTCCATTACAACAACTGTGGCACTGTTAATTCCCCACAGTAAAAATTAATCCACACACACACACACACACACACACACACACACACACACACACACACACACACACCCCTTTTGACACTTGAAGTGCAACTTCCCGTTATGGTGAAACGGTGTAGTGATAGCGTGACCTGTGGTTATCCGGCTACAGCAGAACCATCGATACGTTTTGCATTTACTCCGTTACGACAACTACGGCACTGTTAATTCCCTACAGTAAAATGTGACTGTAGCCCTGTAGAAGAAAAAGATAACGTCCTAACACTTGAGTGCAATTTCCCCATCACGGTTCTTTAACATAACTCATTTAGTAATCACATGATCCGCGGTTATCAGCAGAAACAGCAATACGATGTGCATGATCTCAAAACATCAATACGTTTTACATGATCTCTGTTACAAGATCTTTGTCAATGCCATCCCTACCGTGCATCTGTCGCTATGAAGCAACAGAATTAAACGCGTCCTGACACTGGGTGTAACTTCCCCTTACGGTGTGCATGCGACCAGCGGCTGTCATTAGAAATATCGATACAATGTACATTTGCTACAGTTCAGGACTTTTGACACTGTCAGTTCTCTACGGGAATAGGTCACTTCAACGTAGAAGGATCAAAACTTATTCTGCATTTTGTGTAACATTAAAAAGGGCAGCGGCGTATTCTGCCGAAGTCGCAGCTTTAAAGAAAAAAACAAAACAAAACTTTTGCAATTTAAGAACATTTTCACAATTTGTAACTCGAGTTTAGAAGGTCGCGGGCAGGAGCAACATTTGTACAACCCCCCCCCCCCCCTTTTTTTTAATGACCCTCGCGGTAAACCTCAACACCACCCACCCACCTCACAATCTATGCAACAGACCCTGGCACTCAGGGATATGTAAGAACTTTTCAGCAAGACCCGCACCACGCCAGCTGCTAACAACAGACACCGAGAGAACACGACCTTGGGTCAATACTCCCGATGGCTTGACAACCACAGACTGCTGCAAGCGAGGGAGTACTTTCCACCATGAAAAAAAAAGACTGCCAGGGACGATTTTGTAGAGAGAATTCATTACTATCGACGACAAGGCCAGCGACAAAAGCCTCTTGATTGTAGCGCCGACCGTTCCCTCGCCACACCCTCTAATCAATCTGATAGCCGGAAGCGTAGACTAACGGGTGAAATTAGCCGCCTTGCTTACTGTAGTCAGTGTGGCCTACGGTAGTCTGTCTCAGTACCCGGGAACAGATATACCTGTATACGACCACCACCTAAATGCTGTGACCGTTGTTGTCCTCATAGGGTACGAGGGTGGGGTGGGGGTGGGGTGGGAGTTTAACGCCCTTTTTTCACCAAGGATGGGTGATATCAAAGACGGGGGCAACGAGAAAAAGGCCAGCACAAATATTTGACCCCAGCCGGTATTCGAACTCACGACCCGAGCATCAAAAGTCTCTCTACCGTTCGGCCATCCCCGCTCCCCTGTTGTCCTCTTAGACCACAAGACCGTCTTAAAACCGACACAGATTAAAGTTGATTAAACATTAAGAAACAGAAGCATTAGAACTCAAATCCAAATGGTACATATCTTCGACAGAGAGGTCCAACAAAAGGTCTGATTCAATTTAACATTATTGTCGAAGAGTGCCACGAAAATCGTCCGTAGATTTGTCTTCAAAGACACACACACACACTCACAAGTACTAAGAAATGCACGCATACGCATACTAACTAGACAAATTAACAATACCAGCAAATCACAACATACAAAAGGTCTCTCTGTTTCTTGGTTGCAAATTTAACAGTATAATTGTACACCTACAAACATCAAGGCAAAATGACATTTCACAAAGGTCTGTGCTTCATTCCAGCTCATAAAATCGTAATATCGCGCAATGCCATGCACACTTCCTGTCTCTGTTCTGAATAAAGTTGTCTCAGTCAGTTTTGACTCGTGGACTGGGCATTAAAATGCGTATGGTTTTGAATTAGGACGCTTAACAATGCAGACTGGCTGTGCCAAATTATATAATAGACAGATACAAAAACTGACGCGCACATTTTCACCACTGATTTTAAGTATTACTCCTGAACCAAAAGTTGCCGTAGAACGTTTTCAAGCAACAACTCTTCAGAGAGAGAGAGAGAGAGAGAAATTGGGGGGGGGGGGGGGGTTAAAGATATAGACAGAATTAAAGCTTTTATGTTATCAAGAGAGACTGTAAGCATCAAAGCCAATAAATCAAACGGCGATTAGACTTCCAGCGAGTAAGACTACGTCTGCGGTACGCGACCCCAAGACGTCCCAAATTTTGAACGCTGAAGCCTTCAAACTGGCGAAACGAAAGAGTTATGGCTGTCTGGTGGCTTTTACGATCGTCTATGCAGCTGAAAATTGAAATCTTTGAGAAAATTACTTTTGACAAGTGTGTTCAGCCTTCTAAATTCTATGAAAAAAAACGTCTTCGCTCTACATCTATTTAAAAAAAAAAAAATGGAATTGACGTTCGAAAGCCCCAATCTGTAAAGTGCTGAAATCACGGCGAGAGAGAGAGAGAGAGGAGGTGGGGGGGGGGGGGGGGGGGGTTACGGGGAGAGACAGACAGAGAGACAGACAGAAAGAGACGGTTCTAAATGCAGGTCTGACGTCTTTACAAATACACATGACACGTCCGACTCCCTCAATTCGGACCTTCACTCAAACTTTCCAAGTTCCGCGATCTCATCAAAGCCCGCGAAGTGTTAGACCATCAACTTCTTGCCTACCAGCGCTGTCTGGGTCAAGGTGCTTTTTGGCTGTTGGCGACCGCCTCTCCAAAACCTCCTGCAGATCAATATGAGGCATATCCTCCCTGCTCCCTTACCCCCCGACCTCCCCTCCTCCTTCCCCTAGCGCTCCACCCCTCTCCTCTCGTCTTTTCTAAACAGTCAGACGCGTCTTCCACTGCACACACAACACACAAGCTGAAGGCAAACATACTGAGGCAATTTCCCTGTCAGGTCCCTGGTGAAGAAGCTACGAACACACACGATCTTCCCCCTGCTGTGTGTGTGTGTGTGTGTGTGTGTGTGTGTGTGTGTGTGTGTGTGTGTGTGTGTGTGTGTGTGAGTGAGTGATACGTTATCTTCAGTTTGTCTGCCTAGTGTACAATTAAGATTTGCCTTGCAAGACAGGTTAGGAAGGAAAGACCTGACGCAAAAGACAAAGCCGGTAGTTAAGGCAAAGACAAGGAAAAACTTTTCTGTTCTGACGATCAAAAACCTAAAACGAAAGACCCCCCCCCCCCCCCAAGTGAATCCAAAAGTGTGAGTGACAAAGGAATTTTACTGGTAAGAAGCGACCTCAAGGGCAGAAACAAAGGCACGGGGAACGCTTATCTACAAATCTTTCCCCTCCTGTACTTCTACATCGGATATACCATTCACTCATAACGATTTATCATTTTGTGCAACACACTACTTCCTGTTCACCGTTTCACTCATTCAGTTCGCATAGTTTCATACCAATTACGTGCTGAAAATCAAACTGCTCGAACAATGAACCTTGTCAAATAAAAACCGACTGATAGACGGGCGGGCGAACAGAGTCGTTCCAATTAAATGCACCTACGCAAACGCTATCGTGAGCCAAGCGCGGGCATACATACAGCGAGTAGGGTGCCAACAGCCGAAGGGGCCAGAATAATCCTATCCGAACAGGCTTCGGACTAACACTGCCCTGTGGTCAGTGGCCTGAAATGACCCGCCGGCTGCCCCAATGAAGACGCCACTTCCAACGGCGCGAATCTGGGTCACGGTGTGCTTGCTCGGGCGTAACCTCACCCCACTTCTTCCCCCCCCCCTTTCCCCTTTTCTTGTTCTTCCTTTCAGCACAACCTTTGCTCACAGCCTTATCCTTCCAGTGGCCTAGACGTAAGCAAACACAGCGTACGGGCGCGTACAAATAAAACTTGTGTTGTTTGGTCTGTGTTGGGAATTACAGTAAACACAGACAGTCTGTGGAGTGCGTGTGCGTGTGTATGATAGGGGCGGAGTATAACTGCGTGCAGGAAATAGTAGCACCCTCGGCCCAGTCAGCCGATCGAAGGGAGAGAGTGAAGGTGAGGGCAGAGAGAGAGAGAGAGAGAGAGGCGCTGAGAACAGCGCCAGACACAACAAAGATCAGGCCACGAGACACAAAGCAAACGTAAATGGGACTTACCTCTCCATTCTGTGCCAGCATCAAACTGCTACTAAAACCTCGTGTCCAGATGGCGGGGCCCCGTGAATTACACAGTCTCCTCGAGTCACACCACCACTGACAAAGCCTGTGACACCAGATATAGATAGACACACGTAAGTAACCAATCAAGCTGTAGGCGACGGGCGGCGGCACAAACAGTGACACATCCACTGCGCGGCTTAAAACTGAACCTTGTCTGTGTGTCAGTTGTATGTGTGTCAGCGTGCTTCTGCCGGCGATCACCTAACAGAGACAGAGATACGTCAGTGCGGCTGGCGACGCTGTCCCGTTTTACTGTCTTCACTTCTCGTCTCCTGCCCACCACTGACCTGTCAAGCAACTAGGACACGAAGACACTGGACAGCAAAACAAGCGCGGCAGCGACGGCCAGTGTATACGCGTGGACTGATCAGGTCTTGTCAGTGTAGACCGACCCGAGGACACAAGCCGACTGAAGTGAAAAGCGCGGACTGAGGCAAGGCGTGGGGCACAGCAACACACACACACACACACGGCACGGCAGACAGAGGCACTGAAGCGGTGGCGAGAAATACAGAGAGGCCAGCAGGCGACGGTATACGGTGGTGTAGTGTGCAGCGCTTCGCTTGTGTTGTGTAGTGACGGTGGTTACCTCAGTTTGTGTCAGGCCACGGCGGGGTTCGTTCAGCGAAGCTCGACTCTCTCAGTCTGACAATCTTTCCCCCGCGCGCAACACACGCAAGGCGGCAAGACGCGCTCGGCGAGCCCTCGGAAGCATTCGGCAGAACTCGGGCCACGCGCCCAAGAAAAGCGACCTGCACTGATCTTTTACCTTTCAAAACTCGCTCTTCTATCTCCCTCTCTATCGCGCTTCGTCTTTCTCTCTTCTCTCCGTCTGTCTGTCGAAGCAGCCGACACTGCACTAACCTCTGGCAGACAGTGCGTAATCAGCTAAAAATAATCGCGCGATGCCATTGGCTGAGGCTCTCTCAGACGCCTCCCCTCTTGCCGTCTGTACACAGCGACGGACCTGCCCAGTTCGTCTGGCCACAAGCCCGCCTCCAGCGACTGTCATGCCACTGGAACATGCAATGTCCCTGAGCATGTGTCACTAACGGCTCTGTCTGTCTGCCATGCTGCGGTCTGGTATTTTGCAAGTCTTCTCGCTTCTTTGCAAGTCAATTAATCACATTTGTTCTGCAAATCATCGCCTTCTCAAATGTCGCGGCTTGAGTCAGTACTTCCGTCTGACTCGATGTCACAGTGTTGCTGATGCAACGATAGGGTGGGTGGGTGGGTGTTTAGGAGTTTAACGTCCTTTTCCACCACGGAAGGGTGATATCAAAGACGGGGCAACGATGAAAGCACAAATATTTGATGCAACGATAGAGACAAATCTCCGGTTGTCATGGTTGTAAAGTAGTCAAGCACACAGTGTTAGCTTCGCGTTTCCGTAAGCATGTAGACTCTATTTTTAATCAATTCGATCGCTCTCCGTCAGTGCAAAACTACTTGTCGTGTTCTGTTTTCTACTGACAAGCACCAACTCAGTCAAACGATAGGGTTTGCAATGAGGTGAGGCCGGTACCGAGACAGCCAAGCGGCTCAATGGTAGAGGGATGCAGACCGGGAGTCAATGCTCGGGTCGTGAGTTCGAATCCCGGCTGGGACCTACCAAACAGCGCTGGCTTTTCCCTCGTTGCCAAGTCTTTGAAACACTGTAACACCCTGCCATACTGATGTGATGGGGGGGGGGGGGGGGACGTTAAACCCGCAAGCAATCAGTCGCAGCGATACCTTTTACCTGCGTACACGACCATACCATGCAGTTTTCAAGTACTTGATTTTGTTTGGTTTTGTTTGTTTGTTTCTTACGGAAGTAACTCGCTACGATTCGCTCGTCACCAACAAATACCGTGTCATTCTGCTTTCTACATGCGCACGGGAGGTAGTCAAAACGGACATTTTCCTGCTACTTAGTATGCCGCTTCGAAACTTTCGACGACGATTGGTCTCGTTTAAAGCCGTTATTTCAAAACATGACCATATATAGTATTAGCATCTTTAGATTGCAGTAATGTATTAGTAGATGTCGGTTTCTTGTTGTGAACGGCCCCTTTCAATCAATCTTTCTTCTTCTAACCGACAACCGAAAATCCAAACCGTTTTTTCCGGTGCTATGGCGTTTTGAGTTTGGAAAAACGCGGTGCTATGGCGTGGGAAACCGCTGATTGACGGTGCAATGATTTGGAACGGCATAGCGGCACCGGCATGCCAAACGCCCGTCTATTTTGTTTCATCCCTGTCAGTGATGCGACTCAGTCAGTCAAAATGATGGGGTCAGTTTGCACTGAGAAGTGGAAACCGAACATCTCGGGTACCAACCACTTACGTGCACGACCATATTATCATGTTTGTTTTGTGCAGTAACACTGACGCCATGAATGTTGTTTCAACAACTGTTTTCTATACGTGCCTCAAAGTTTTGCACATCCTGCTGCCGCTTCAGCCCTGCGGCCGGCGCCATGAGCATTTCAGAAGACTTGGACGATATGTGCACAGAGGAGAGAAGTCGACCGTACCATACCAAATGTCACTGACAGTCTGTCATGATCCTTACTAGTATTTACGTCACGTGCAACTGACGCGTCTGTCACAGCGCTGAAAACTGAAGGTGTCAGGGACTAGTGAGTTAGTTGTGACGACAGTCAGGTGGGTGGGGTGGGTGGTTGTTTGGGAGTTTAACGTGCTTTTACATCACGTAAGGGTGATATCAAAGACGGGGCAACGAGAAAAAAGGCCAGTACAAATATATGGCCCCAGCCGGGATTCGAACTCACGACTCGAGCACTGAGAGTCCAACGCTCTACCTTTCGGCTATCCCGGCTCCCCGACGATGATCAGGGTCACTGTCTTTATCAGGAAATGGATGCAGTGATGAGGCATTTAACGCAAGAGAGTATTAGTACTCATTATCATTATTATATCCTGCCAACTCCACCGGCTCAGTGGGGGGGTTGGGTGGGTGTTTTGGCAAAAGTAATACACCTGTAGTAATAATAAAAATCAATCCCATTTATACAGCACCATTCATGAACATACGTCATTGTCTTTTTCAGGAAATGGGTGCAGTGATGAGGCACCTAACGCAACAGAGTATTACTCATTATCATTATTATAGCTTGCCAACACGACCGGCTTAGTGGGTGTGTGTGTGTTATAGCGAAAGTAACAGTAATAATAAATATGAATCGCATTTATACAGCACCATTCTTGAAAATACATCCCTGCGCACTCACACATCACTCACACAAACACAGAACACACCCTAAAACAGCAAGCATCACGGTTACATGACTCAGTAGAAGGCAAGTTGAAACAGAAAAGTTCTTGAAATTTGAAATATGACAGAGTAGGTTGCTGTCTCGCGCTAACAGGCAGCGAGTTCCAGGCTACTGGGGTGGTAAACCGGAAACAGCGTTCACCAAAATTACGTCTTTCCCCCACCACGAAACTCAAATTCAATTTCAAAATACTGTACACTGTCCATTAAATAACAGGTATAACATGGAAAATAGTCTTTGGGCTCACAGCTCAGGCAAAAAAAAAAAAAAAAAAAAGAATTGAAAAACAAAAATTCATTTCGAAGGTCAGGATGGGAGCGCTGGCAAAATGTCTGTACCGGCAAATTAATGTTGATCATGCTGTCACTGGCAACTACATCTGTAGGATTTCGCCCTATCCCGTACAACAACATTACACACCTCAGTTAGGGGAAAAAGAAGACAGTTGCTGCCAGGGTAGCTAACACAAATTACAGATCTGAATACTCAGAGTCTGACGATGATTGAGATGTCAGCATGACCCTCCCTCTCTCTCTCTCTCTCTCTCTGGTTCCGAGTTCTCTTTGGCACTGATCTGAACGCAGCCACCGTTTAAAAAAAAAAAGGTTTTATACCCCCTCCCCTCCTCCCTCTCTCTCAGTCTCTGGTTCTGAGTTCTCTTTGGCACGTGGACGCAGCCACCGACGGTTAAAAAATGAAGTTTTATCATCCCTGTAATCCTCTCTCTCTCTCTCTCCCTCTCTCTCTCTCTCTCTCTCAAAATCCTCTCTGGCACACAGCACAGCCACTGAGTCAGAGACAGAGGCGAAAAACTACAGCCGGGAATTCCAGGTATCTACTGTAAGTAGAAGGCTGTAAAAATTAACCCAAAAAACACTGACAAAGAAAGAAGACTAGGGGGAAATGGAGGCGATTGCCAACAGACTAGACGGAGAGGCATGCTGGAATGATATCCTGCAGCTGCTCTCGGCCGTTCCATCGAGTAGAACTTTCAACTGCAACAGCTATCAGCGAGTACGGAGAGAATGAAGGCTGGTAATGAAAGCGAGGGGGAAAAAAGGATTATAAGAGCAGTTTACGAATATTGGTTTCCTTTTTGCCGTGACGCTGTTAGCAATAACCTAGAACTAATATCGTGCTTTGAAGAGGGGAGGGTCTCTCTCTCTCTCTCTCTCTCTCTCTCTCTCTCTCTCTCTCTCAAATGACGGCAGGCATGAAAACTGACTGTTTTACGTTAACTATCTCTACCATCGAAAAATAAAGCTTTCTTGATTCTCTCTCTCTACCATACCTATACCACCCGTAAACAGTTCTAGAAGACAGCAAATACATAGATTTTTTTCAAGCGCCAAATTCCTATCTAGACAAAAATATATAAAAAAATAAATACACAAAAACCAGTTCTAGCACTCTCCGGAGGGCACGCAGTCTCAATCCACTTTTACCGAATTCTTCACCTAACAAGAGAAACAGACTAACCCCAGCCCATAATACTCATACCTGTACTACTATCAGGTAAAAGACCTGGCTTCAGGATGAAGAAGGACTTGAAGCAGCAGACAGTAGTAACACGCCGACGATAGGCGGTGGAAAGACGGAGCAATAAAAAAAAAAAAAAAAAAAGCCGCGTCCAACCTCAGAAGGAGGGGGAAAGATCTCTTTTGCACACCGTGCTGATTGATAACAACGCTCTGTTTTTCTCATCAAGCTTGGAATGTCTCGCTCAGCCTCTCTCCTGCCTACCCCTCTCCCCACCTCTTTCACTTTTCCATTTCCCGTTCCAGTTTTTTTTTTTTTTTTTAAATGCTTTCTAGCTATCTTTTTGCCCTCTTTCTGAGTCGTAATTGGGGTTCCTGTAGACTAGAGGCCGGAAAAATTCGAACCAGGTAAAAATCTTACGACGGCCAGGTTGAGAGAAAGGGAAAGAGGTTGGCGGCCAGGTTGAGAGAAAGAAAAAGAGGTTGGTGGCCAGGTTGAGAGAAAGGGAAAGAGGTTGATAGCCAGGATGAGAGAAAGAGAAAGAGGTTGGTGGCCAAGTTTAAAGAAACAGAAAGAGGTTGGTGGCCAGGTTGAGAGAAAGGGAAAGAGGTTGGTGGCCAGGTTAAAAAAAAAAAGAGAAAGAGGTTGGTGGCCAGGATGAGAGAAAGAGAAAGAGGTTCGTGGCCAGGCTGAGATAAAGGGAAAGAGGTTGGTCGGAACATTTTCAGAAACCAATTTTTACGTGTTTTGCTCGATGATGGTGAATCACACTCGGTGTTTATAAAAATACTGCTAGACTTGGAAAAACAAAAGAAAAAGAAAAAAAAAAAAGCCTGTCTGTTCTCCGGTTAAAAACGAACGAGTTTCAAAAGCCACTTTAAATTTAAACAAAGTCTACCCACCATCAGCCACCGCATCTGCCAATACAAAAAAACAACAACAACAAAAAGAAACACAAACAAACAACAAAACCCTCAGAAAGAACGATAAGAAGTTGAAGCAATGCTAAAGGTGACTTAACTCCGCCATGTAATGACGTCATCCTCAAAATTCCGACCAGACACGCGCGTTTCGGGAACACTTTTGAGGGGAGGGGGGTGGGGGGACTTCTGGGAAAACCCCATTCGACAATTTACGAACCTCTGTTAACGCTGCAAAGATTAAAGGGGGTGGGGGGGGAGAGAGAGAGAGAGAGAGAGAGAGAGAGAGAGAGAGAGACAGACAGACAGACAGACAGACAGACAGACAGATACACAGAAAGACACACAGACAGACACACAGACAAAGACAGACAATGACAATGACAATAATCTTTATTTTCCGACGGTAGCAGTTCTGGCAGCAATACAATGTTCGAACATAAGAGAGAGAGAGAGAGAGAGAGAGAGGGGGGGGGGGGGCTGAAGTAATTGCACGATCACAGGGGAAATTGCTTGGCCCGCTAGTTAGAAGTGCCGACACAGGAGCTACGAGAGGCGGCAGGGCGGAAGCAAGAGGCCACAGGATTCTATCACACTATCACTGGCCGAACCAGAGCGATGTTAGATGGCTGCGCACCACCGTCAGTAATTATTGAAAGTTCGCCGGCTTTAGGGGGGTAAAGGGTTAAGCTGTTAACGTGCAGGTTTCTCACAATATGGAAGCCCTTTCACCCGCCTGTCTGAATTTCAACTTTCAACTGATACTTCGTTTGATTATAAGTGCTCCTGACGTACATTTTGAGGCAAGGACAGCTTGTGGAAAGGCCGTCATTTCGCTCGGGTCTGAAACAGTATCATGCTTTTGTCACGGTTAGCAGTCGACGTCTATTTGTGAGCCTGGGTAAATTAACCCGTGGTTTAACACTTTAAACGGGCTAACTCCATCTTTGCTAATCCAACTTACGTTTTGGAACAGTTTCGTTCGTGAGAGCGCCTGTACGCTCGAAATACTCTAGCTTGATGATTAGTACAGCTCTTAATGCGATACAATGTCGTTTACACTTTGCGGGAGCGGTGGAGCGTGCAAATTCTACGACCGCTCTCAGTGTGGGGGAGGGAGGGTCTAAGTGTACTCACAATACTCACAAAAACAGAAGGGAAAAAATCTCCGCTGGGTTGCGTTAGGCTCTGTCAAGGCAGTAACAGGTAACCAAAACCTTTAAAAAAAATAATAAAAAAAAAGTCAGGCGTACATTGTGCCTCAAGTGACTGATTCTGATGCACAGATCAAGCACCCTCGATGAAAAGTTGTCCACATGATCCTGTATGCCTGTTATACGGGTGGGTGGGTGGGTGTTTGGGGGTTTAACGTTCTTTTCCACCACATACGGGTGATATCAAAGATGGGGCAACGATGAAAAAGCCAGCACAAATATTTGGCCCTAATCGGGATACGAACTCACGACCCGAGCATTAGAAGTCCAACGCTCTACCATTCGGCCACCCCGGGTCCCCGCCTGTTATACGTATTGAGACTTTATGAAGGTTATCTGAAGCAACGCAAAAGGTAGGGGGGTGGGGGGGGGGCAACAACAACAAAAAACAACAGCACAGGTCAACGTTTCAGCATCCTACTTATATGTTTTCTTCGTGCCCATGTTTATCGTGTTCAGTTTTTCATTTGTTTTGAAACTTTTCCAATAAACAATGATCCACACCTCAACAGCGCAAAACCAAACATCGACACCCCCCTACTCACAGTTTCAGAAGAAGAAAGAAAACAAAATCTAATTAAAAACCGAGTGAGATGGTACTTGATGCGACGCCGGAATTAGCAGATTCAACAAGGAAAGAAATTCAAGGAGTGTTTACGTCTCTGCCTCTGAGGAAAGTTTTCGCCAAACGATACACCTCTGACAGATAAATGTTTTAGGGCAAACAGTAAAGCAGAAACACGATTGCCACAGTTTTTCCCTACCGGGGTTGTCCGTACTTTTCCTGCTTTTGACGACAGATACGGCACCCTCTCTGCTGCAGACATTTTACTTCTGTGCACTAGCTCCGAAACTGTTGCCAAAACACTGTGGCATGGAAAAAAGCGTCATGGGGCCCTCCACTGTGCAACCTGGTATGGAGAGGAAGTGTATTAACCCTCTGATACTGCACGCAGTCAATGCTAGTATGGTATGATTACTCCTGGACGCATATCATCTGTCTTTTCTGAGGGGGGAGCCGGGGTTGCCGAATGGTAGAGCGTTGGACTTCCAATGCTCGGGTCGTGAGTTCGAATCCCGGCTGGAGCCAAATATTGTGCTGGCTTTTTCATCGTTGCCCCGTCTTTGATATCACCCGCATGTGGTGGAAAAGGACGTTAAACTCCCAGACACCCACCCACCCCTGTCTTTTCTGAGGCGCTCAAGGCGCCGCAGGGCTGGAGGACGAAGCAGTGTAAGCCTGCTGCTGCGAAGCGCTCTATTCACACTGATCCATGAGACAGCATTTCTGTTTTCAACACCACCGGCCACACAGATTACTCTTCTTCGAAAGATGGACGTGGGATTTTGCACTTGATATCTGTGCGTACGTGTGTACACGAGGGCGGGACAGGCCCCGAGTCTGCACGAGATTCTGACTCGATTTGGAAAGGAAAAAGGAGAAGGAGTTGGAGGAGGAGGAGGAGTTGTAGCAGGAGGAGGAGTTGTAGGAGGAGGAGGAGTTGTAGCAGGAGGAGAAGGAGGAGGAGTTGGAGGAGGAGGAGGAGTTGTAGGAGGAGGAGGAGTTCAGGAGGAGGAGGAGGAGTTGTAGGAGGAGGAGGAGTTCAGGAGGAGGAGGAGTTCAGGAGGAGGAGGAGGAGTTGTAGGAGGAGGAGGAGTTCAGGAGGAGGAGGAGGAGTTGTAGGAGGAGGAGGAGTTCAGGAGGAGGAAGAGGAGTTGTAGGAGGAGGAGGAGTTCAGGAGGAGGAGGAGGAGTTGTAGGAGGAGGAGGAGTTGTAGGAGGAGGAGGAGTTGTAGCAGGAGGAGAAGGAGGAGTTGGAGGAGGAGGAGGAGTTGTAGGAGGAGGAGGAGTTCAGGAGGAGGAGGAGGAGTTGTAGGAGGAGGAGGAGTTCAGGAGGAGGAGGAGTTCAGGAGGAGGAGGAGGAGTTGTAGGAGGAGGAGGAGTTCAGGAGGAGGAGGAGGAGTTGTAGGAGGAGGAGGAGTTGTAGCAGCAGGAGAAGGAGGAGGAGTTGGAGGAGGAGGAGTCTGCACGAGATTCTGACTCAATTTGGAAAGGAAAAATCCAACCGAATTCCTACCCAGCAGGGATTCAAACCAGACAGCTCAGTCAGGATCCGAAACCGGATGTCTTAACCACTAGACCAAATCCCCATTAATTTTGTACACAGCCGCACTGCCAAACACACTTTTTGCGAGCCGGAGCGATAGTGGCGCAAAAGCCACTGAGGAGAGAATGAGAACACCTCGCTTAAGAAAAGAAAAAGAAAAAAGTGTGTCCTCGAAACGCATTGTCTGTGTAGTCTTACCCTTAGGTTTCCCGTAGCCAGTGCTTTTTCCTCTTACTTCAGATAGCACGGACTTAATTAACTGAACTGCCTCTTGCAAAAGACCGACTCGATTTTCACTGTGACCTTGGAACCCAAGACCTAAGAGGAAGTATATATTAGTGCACACAGTATTACGTGCATTTATATATCACACGTTCAACATAGCAGAGAAGGTCAACAGTCTAAACGTATCGCTGGGTCAGAAACCAAAGTCGAAGTGTGCTTTCAGTAAATCACCAGGCGAAATTAATTTCCTTCCTATGACCCAGTGTTTCAAATTTCGTTACAGGCATTTTGCCGTCTTCTCTTGACTTCGGTCCTTGGGGGAAAATCTCCTACAGGAAACTCCGAAAGAGCTCTCGAGTATCAAGTGCATGACAGCCGGCCACAACGATTGGTTTCTTGAAAAGAAAAACAAAAATACTAGTACTCATCTCCAATTACGCGCAGCCAAACAGGTTTCTTTTTGCAACACAGGAAGAAACTCAAACTCAGTGAACAAACTGATGAAATCCTGCAAGGAAGATTGCGGCACGGCCGACAACTCTCTTGACAACAGCGTCTGCCGATGGAGTGTTCTTTCCTTACTCCTGCAGCCATGTTGCGAAGACGACCAGCTTGGTTTAATTCTTCCGGCTCTCCTTTTTGGTCGGGCCCCCCCCCCCCCCCGACCCTCACCCCCCACCCCTTCACCACAACATAAACAACAGTAATAAATCATCATCACATCATCATCATCATCATATTATTATTATTATTATTATTATTATTAGATGATAACGCGGCTGTTGTAAGGACCGATGTGAGTAGATGAGTGCATAGCTTGACAGACTGGGTATACGGTGGCCACGCAGAGAGTTTTGTTCCTTCCCGGCGGGCGCACTTTTCTTAACCGTTCGAGGAGGAGGAGGAGTTGTAGGAGGATGCGTTGTAGGAGGAGTTGGAAGAGGAGGAGTTGGAGGAGGAGGAGTTGTAGGAGGAGTTGGAGGAGAAGGCGTTGTAGGAGGAGGAGGAGATGTTGGAGGAGGAGAAGGAGTTGTAGGAGGACGAGTTGTAGGAGGACGAGTTGTAGGAGGAGAAGGAGTTGTAGGAAGAAGAGTTGGAGGAGGAGGAAGAGTTGGAGGAGGAGGAAGAGTTGTAGGAGGAGGAAGAGTTGTAGGAGGAGGAGATGAAGGAGGAGGAGGGGTAGTAGTAGTAGAAGAAGAAGTATTAGTAGTAGTTTTTGTTCTTCTTCTTTTTCTTGTTGTAGTTTTCACAGTTTTCTCGGATATAAAGAGAGAAGCGCCTAGGAGATAAGGCGCTTTGGAGATAAGGCGCTGTAAAAATCCTCCTCATTATTATTATTATTATTATTATTCCTGCGTCTGTTTCCAAGATGTGCTGCTGTATGCCAACACCAAATCTGTGCGGAAACTCATGTCTGAATGACCCTGCTTGTTGTTGCTCGTCTCTCACTGCAGTAGTTGTGTTTTCTACCCTTCAAAACTGCGACAAACACGACACAGGAAAATCACACATGCTCTGCTCACGATAAACAGTTGATGAACTCTCTATACACTTCACCAAAATCGGGACAAAAGCAGACGACCAAAAGATCGCCAAAGCACTAATACGAACTCATTTCGAAACTGCCAGCAACCAGTTTTTCCCGGTTTAATTTCCAAAGCAAACTGCCAAGGATGGACTGCTCTGCCACGAAATTTGTTTCACTCACAAACCAGAAGAACTGATGCCACGTAGCGTCAGTTCTGCAGCTTCTTTCGTGTTTGTACAGTTAGGAAGCCGTACAACCAAAAGCCAACGTCCTCAAACGGTAACAAGCGAACACTTAAACTAGTGATAATGGCGAAACAAAAGACATTTTTATCATGAAACTTTAAAAGTAACGATGTCGCTGAATAGGACAGACTCGATATAAATAGTAAATAAACGCTAACAGAATAACGCTCCAACAGAATTGAAATAAAGAGTAAATAAACGCAACGTAACGCCCATAGAATAACGCTCGAGCATATTTGATATAAACGGTGAATAAACGAAACAAACGTCAACAGAATAACGCTCGAGCAGAACTGGCGTAAAGAAACGCAACACAACGCCAGCAGAAAAAACGCTCGAGCAAAACTGATATAAATAAACGCAACAATACGCCCAGAGAATAACCATGGGGCAGGCCTGATGGCTGATACAAATACTCAATAGACGCAACATCACTCCAATAGAAAAGGGGTGGGGTGTTTGGGGGTTTAATGTCCTTTTCCATCACATACGGGTGATATCAAAGACGGGACAACGACGAAAAAGCCAGCACAAATATTTGGCCCCAACCGGGAAACGAACTCATGACCCCAGCAATAGAAGTCCAACGCTCTACCATTCGGCCACCCCGGCTCCCCGCCAATAGAAAAACGCTCGAGCAGAACTGATAAACAGAAAATAAACGCAACATACGCCCACAGAATAACGCTCGGGCGGACCTGATATAAAATAGTAAATAAACGCAACATCACGCTCATCAAAAAATACCGCTCTGCAAGATTTGACGGCGCAAAGTAAAGAAAATAACGGTCTCAATGTCCAAATCTACTGTTCCTGCCACCACACACTGCGCTACGGCTTCCTAGGTCAGTAAGTAGCACAGAGTTCGACATTTACTTCGTTCAATGTTCGGTTTAATCCCATGGTACAGACTGACAGAGAAAAAAAAACAGGACACTTGCACAAGGCAGTGGAGACATCACGGCAGCCGGAAGAACACCTTCTCAGGGGTCAAGATGGATGGTCACAGTGACCAAAGAACGTCCTGTGAACTAAACCACGCACAGCAAAGCTCCCCCCCCCCTTCCCCACCCCTCCACACACACACACACACACACACACGCGCGCGCGCGCACGCACGCAGGGACGCACGCGCACACACAGACACACGCACGCACGCACGCACACACAAGCAGGATGGTCACACTGACCACACACACACACACACACACACACACACACACACAAGAGCCAACACCACAAGACGACAAGCAGGAAGGGGGAAAAGATGCAGCACAACTAAAAGATGGCCGCGTCGGCGTGGATTGGTGCACAAAGCGATGGATGGCGGATCCGGGAGGAAACAGAAGTGTAGGTTACACACAACGCAAGGCAAAGTGAACGGGCAAAGGAACAGTCGTGTTTATTGTCGCCAAACACAGACCACAAGGCAAACAGAGCACAGAAAGGCGCAAACAGCTCCCTCCGTCTACTTGGGAAGTAGGGGAGGATGAGGGGGGGAAGGAGAGAGGGGCGTGTGTGTGTGTGTGTGTGTGTGTGTGTGTGTGTGTGTGTGTGTGTGTGTGTGTGTGTGTGTGTGTGTGCGTGTGCGCGTCGGGGGAGAGAGAGAGAGAGAGAGAGAGTGTGTGTGTGTGTGTGTGTGTGTGTGTGTGTGTGTGTGTGTGTGTGTGTGTGTGTGTGTGTGTGTGTGTGTGTGTGTCGTGTCGTGTCGTGAGAGCGAGAGAGAGAGGCGTGCGTGCGTACGTGTGTGCGTGCGTGCGTGCGCTGGAGGGAGAGTGAGAGGTTAGGAGAGAATGTTTTTGGGTTTTTTTTAATTCTCGCAGAACCACCATAGCCGCTCGCCGCTTTCCTCCCTCGACTCGACACAAAACACTGCGACATCACACTTCACACGCCAGCGTCGACACTCGCTTTCTGTCGGCGCTCAACTAACTACTGAGGTATGATGCATGAACAAAATACTACAGACTAGTCTAAGACTTAGCTCTTGTACGTCTTCGACTTATTACATCGGGAGTATCACAGCGTGTATATACATACTGTATTACCCTTCAATCCCTGAAACAGTGGTAAACTTATCTTAAATAGTCTCCGTTTATGCATCTCGCACAGATCTTTCAGTCTCGGCTTGGTCAAGCTAGTCTCGAACTTATAGACCAGGGCCCGCATGTAAAAACTCGATTTTAATTTAACCCACGGCTACGGGCCTACCCCAGACTAGGACAAAAGAAACCCCAAAACAAAATTTAAATAAGAAAAGGAAGCGAAGAAAGGAAGAAAAAATTCTTCTCTAACGGCTTAGGCACCATGGTGGAATGGACCCGCTTCCTGCTTTAAAAAAAAAAAAAATATTTACCCTAGAGCTAGTTTAGTGCGAGGTCAGACTTTAACCCGGGGCTACAATCCCCAACCTCGACTTTTGCATGCAGGCCCTGGTCTCTCTGCATGCTTTCGGCCCCTAGAGACAAAATCAGCTAGGGTAGTGGTGACTGGACTCGCCTTAGCTCTACTCTCACGTTTATGACGCCGGGACTGTTTGTATCAGCGTGAAACAGTCGAAAACTCGCCTGAGTCTCCGTTTGTGCGTCTCGCACAGGTCTTCTAGCCTCGGTAGTCAAGGTAGTCTCGGACTTACGCCCTAGTTTCTCTCCATGCTTTCGGCCCCTGAAGACGAAACCGGGTAGGATAGCGGTGGTTGTTTTTTACCTCCCCCCCCCCCCTTTTTTTTTCTTTCTTTCTTTTTTGAGGCGGGAGGGGGGGGGGAGAGATGGGGGGGGGGGGGGGGAGGGGTGTTGTTGGGTCCCCAACATCGGGGGATGGGTTGAGAAAGCTAGGAGGAGGTAAAACTGAAGAGGGTCGAAGGGTTGCACATGTTTTCCTTTTCTTTTTGTATTGTGGGGAGATCCGGGGACGGATCTGGGTGTGGGGTGGGTGTCACCTATAAGGGGAAGGGGGGAGAGGGGGGGGGGGTACACTCACTGGGTAGTGGAGGGTATGTGTACTTTATGTCGGAAATGACGTAACCAGATAAGACTACGGGTTTGGTAACGACAGCAGGTCACGGCGACCCAAGCCAAGGTTATCGCTAGATAATTATATTCTTATCAGTAATTTCTGTTTTGTTTTATTTAGAAATAAAACCAGCATCCCTGTTAAATAAAAACAACTTTCTTGTTAACGTCTAGGAAATGCAGGGCTGGTGATTCTGACATGTTGATGCGATAAGATCCCGGATTTCTGAAAATCTACGCAACCGGAATTCTGTAGCCAACCTCTCTCTCTCTCTCTCTCTCTCTCTCTCTCTACCGTTGGAAAATAAAGTTTTCTTGATTCTCTCTCTCTCTCTCTCTCTCTGCTTTTCAAACGCATACATACATAACCGGTACGTTTCTATGTACGTGGAACAACACATACGTCAACCCGAGTCGCCACAATGGTTTCAGATGCTGTATTGTGTCCCAGGTGACTGACTCGGATGCACGGATTAAGCCTCCATTCGACGAAAACGTTGTCCACACACTGTCATACGCATGCAGACTTTAAGATTTCGCGCCACTTTCTTACAGGCAAGCACTCCGTTTGTACTATGTCCGTTTTGCGCATCAACTTCAAACACGCACACATCCTTCTTCAGCTTTTGGATAAAAACTTCTTGTCGTGTCATTACAGGCACTGGCAATCGGACGACGGACTTTGATAATATCAAGGAGATTTAAACTCCCAACCCAATCAAATGGCAACCAAAGCCCAAAGACAGCGTTAAAAAAAAAAAAAAAAAACCCCACTGACACGGCAAATCAATGCCAATTTCTTTTTGACACTCCCCATCAAACATGCCTTAGTCTCGCAATATCCATAGCCCCAGGCGTCGCTGTGGCATGTCGGGGCCAGTGACCCTGCATTATTTAGCAATATTTTCATAGAGCTCACCCAAGGAGGCGGCCGATCATCAAAAATTCATTAGCAGAGTTGCTCGCGACTTTCGTCCGCCCTGCCAGGCTCAGAAACTATCCCGGGCAAGACTGAAGACGGGAAAACCACACACAGCATAATTCATAGGCGGCGCTTATCTGAGGGGGGAAAAAAACCCACTCTTTTACTGTCCGAAGTCAGGTGATGGCGGAAAGTATAATCATCGACGATTTTACAAGCACACAGAGAATTTTCTTTCTTTGATTTGTTCAGTTTGCCGGTCTCCTGCTGTCCTATACCCCCCCCCTCAACCCTCCATCACATCCCCCCCCCACACACACACACACGTGCACACACACACACACACGTGCACACACACACACACACGTGCGCGCACACACACACACACACACACACACACACACACACACACACACACAAACCCGCATGAAAAATATTCAACAAACCAATGATTGAACAGCCCCAAACAAAAAGACAACTGAACGGTGCTTAAAACGGGAGCTTATTCCATTTCTGGCTCCGCCAACTTACGTGTTGGAACAGTTTCTCACGTGAGAGCGCCACTGCGCTCGAAATACTCTACCTTGTTGATCAGTACAGCTCTTAATGCGACACAATGAGGTTTACACTTCAGTCGCGCGATTCAAATTCTACGACTGTTGTTACACGACTCGAGCGCCCAACGTGGTCGCCGCGTCATCGAGTACGCTTCTGTTGGCTCAGTGCCAGCATTACAGACGCTGTCACTGGTCAGGTGTCTAAGTGCAGATACCCCGAAAACAGCTCAGAATGACCTGTGAGCGTAAAAAAAAAAAAAAAAAAAAAGGTAGCAGTGGTATTTTAGTCCCTACGTCATCTGGACGGGCAAATGGCCGGATGAACACACGGTGGACCGCTTACGAAGGCTAACACAACATTCCTCGCATTGACTTGCTAAAGGGTGACTTTTTCTGGTTCTTTTTCTTGAGTCTGGAAAGAGTGGGTGGGTGTTTGGGAGTTTAACGTCCTTTTCCACCATGTATGGGTGATATCAACGACGGTGAAAGGCAAAACACACACACACACACACACACACACACACACACACACATACACACACACACACACACACACACACACACACACATATGTGGCCCTAGCCGAGATTCGAACTCAGGACCCGAGCTTTGAGAGTCCAACGCTCTACCATTCGGCGATCCCGGCTCCCCAGTCTGCAAAGAACGCAAAAGCTTTCCTGTGAAGTCCCTGTGAGTAAAAAGGCACGGTGATGCAAGCCGAAAACAATTTGAGTTGGTTTTGCAACTGGATATTCCGGTAAATTAGATTTTAAATAAATCGTTTGAAAACTTGAGAAGGGTATGGGAACTGATGGGTAGGGTCTGAGGGGGTTGGGTGTCTTGGGGTGGGTGGGTGGGGGGAGTAACGGTGGAAGGAAAACACGAAAATAAAGATCAGATGATCAGGTCACGGTGTTCCGGCAGCCGAAACGATGGCGCGAGCCTCTGTTTCCAAACATGTGAGACGACTCTCTCTCTCTCTCTCTCTCTCTCTCTCACACACACACACACACACACACACACACACACACACACACACACACCGGCATAGCCTCTCCCCCTCTCCTCATACCCCCAGCAGTGCAGCACAAACAGAAGCCCCTCCCCCTTCACGCGGCGGGAGGTGTGAGATGCAGTCGGAGAGAGAGAGAGAGAGAGAGGCAGAACCAGAGCGAGAGAGAGAGAGAGAGTTGCAAATGTCACACACGTACATGTGCTGGAGATGACGCGAGCCTAGTCTGCATACAGCTGCCAGGGCACGACGGTCCTGACCTCTGCTGCCTTCCTCCCCCCCCCCTCCCCCAACCCTTTTCCACCCGCGCCGCACACCGAATGTACTACGAACGCAACTGTCAGTGCCACAATGCAACATCTGAAATGCAGCGAGCTCAAAGATGTTGAGAACCAGACTCAAAATGACATTGTTTGTGTAATAGGTCTTCTCTGTTCAGAGCTCCTGGATCCTTCTAGGGGAGCCGGGATGGCCGAATGGTAGAGCGTTGGACTGGCAATGCTCGGGTCGTGAGTTCGAATCCTGACGAGGGCCAAATATTTGTGCTGGCTTTTTCATCGTTGCCCCGTCTTTGGTATCACCCGTATGTGGTGGAAATGGGCGTTCAACTCCCAAATACCCCACCCACTCACCCTGGGTCCTTCTAAAAAAAAACAAAAAAAAAAACTGTTTGTGCAACAATGCAAGATTTCAAATGCAATGAGCTTCAAGATTGAGAGAAACTGACTCGTGATGACAATATCCACCTTTTTTGTCTGGAGCTACACCCCCCCCCCCCACCCCTTCCCAGGTCCCACTCCCACCCGTGTCGCATACTAAACTGACGTACTACGAGCAAGAGTTGAGACTGACTGAGCTTCAAGATTCTGAGAAACTGACTCACGATAACATTGTGTTATTTCCATCTTTTTTTTTTTTTTTTTTGTCCGAAGCTACCCACTGCCCTCCCACCTTGTCCCATCCCCACGTCCTTGCCCTGCGTCGCATAGAGAACGTACCACTAATAACGTACCTCTCAGTGCAACAATGGAAGATCTGAAATACACCGGTCTTCAAGAATTACAGGGTGGGTGGGTAGGTGTTTCGGGATTTAACGTCCTTTTCCACTACGTACGGGTGATATCAAAGACGGGGCAACGATGAAAAAGCCAGCACAAATTTTTGGCCCCAGCCGGGATACGAACTCACTACCCGAGCATTGGAAGTCCAACGCTCTACCGGCCTTCGGCCACCCCGGCTCCCTTCGAGACTTAGAGAAACTGACTCACAATGACACAGTTTGTGTAATATCCTCCTTCTTTGTAGAGGACCCCACCCCCCCATCCAACCCCCCCGACCCCTCCCCCCCCCCTCCCGTCCCACCTCGACCCCCTTCCCATCCGCGTCACGGATGCACTACGTATGCGACTGTCAGCGCCACAATGCAAGATCTGAAATACACCGGTCTTCAAGAAGTAGAGAAACTGACTCATAATGACACAGTGTAATTAATATCCGTCTTCTTTGTAGCGACACCCCCACCCCTCTCCATCCCCGCCCCCCGAACCCCCCGACGCCTTTCCCACCCGCGTCGCGTACTTAATCTACCACGTATGCAGCTGTCGGTGCAGCGATTAATGCCAAACCTGCAATACACCGCGCTTCAAGATTTTGAGAAACTTGACTCATGGCATTTTGTTTGTGTGATAATCCGTCTCCTTTGTTCAGAACCGTCCAGGGCCATTTGCCGAAAAAAGACAGAATATCCCCGAGTCAGTCTGACATTGTGGGGCTTTAATCTGGCGTGTCAAGACAAAGTGTGGGCTTAAAATGGCTCTATAGGCGTGCGTCTGGTGTTACAGACTGCAAATTGATAAACTTACAAAAAAGTAATCGGCAATCTTTTGGCGAAACTCTACAAAAATGTTAAAAATGAAAATCACCTCCTAACTTTTTTTTTCAAAGGCAATAACGAGCATCAGTGACAGGGCTGAACACAACTACCAATTATAGGAACAATCCCAACAGGAGCTCCTGATCGGTTCGTGACCTAGCTGTCTGCACGAGCTTCTCAGTCAGTCAGTCGCCGCGCGCGCGCCGTCACGCATGGCCTGATTCCGAGGAAACAATCTCAGCAGCCTGACGATAGGCTACAGACACGTTTGTCTCCAAGATACACAGCCCCACCTCCCCCCCCCCCCCCCCCCGACCACCCTACGAGCATGCCCACCCTCTTCCCGCCACGGCGGCTGCTGATGGCACTTTCACCTGGGCCCAACGTGAAGAGAAGCAGGGTGATACTTTTGTCTGCCTCTTTCACAACACTCAAGCGATGCAGCCAGCAAAGGTCGACGGCTTTGTAGCCAGACATACACAAACAAATGTTAGCAGAAGCTCTGAGGCAGTCCACTAAGCCCCCCCCCCCCCCTCCAATTAAAAAAAAAACAAAACAAAAAAAAACTTTAAAGACAAAATCTACGGTCTACGTGGAAGTTTATTACATTCAAATTTTGTATCTGTCATCTAAAATCTTGTTGCGTGTGGCCTGTCACGAATGGGTCAAAAGAGTGTATCAAATACATGAAGTAAAATCTGCTATAGACAAGTGAAATCTATACAGTTACACAGTTAGAGCCTTGTAGAAATGCAAAGAAATGTTCTGGTGGAACAAATACCATAAGCTATGCTCGTTCATGCTCATTCATTGTGACGTTTGTGGTATGAACAGCTTACATGTTTAGGTCTCGTGGTTTACCACGAAAGAAAGCACTCGATGTTTCATTTTTTGCCGTAGCCACCTCGCCTACAACCTGTATAGCAATACACTTGTTTAAACCAAAGACGTGCTATGCAAATGTAACATACGTCCTATGTTGATCGCCGACTTCAGTTAGTCTTTCACGGCTGTATATCCGTGTGAACTATGAAGGGCAAAATGTATCAGACGTTTGCCCCAAATACTGTGCCCTGTGGTGCAGAAATAGCAGCACACAGTCATGGTCGCCTTGGCTGGAAAGTAATCATGCTTTTTTTAATTCTGTTTTTGTCATATATTCACAAGAACATTACAATACAGCACATAACTATACAACACGAGACAGTGGTAAGTGTGCACACCATGAATAAACACAATAAGGTTCCAGTATACAGGCCTGGATATTATCTATTGTACTACTAGTACTCTGTTATATAGCATGAGCGCCCGGGAGCTGCATATGATTAACCACACAAATCAGGCATTTCTAAACTTAATCGGTATTAGACCGATGTCCGACGTAGATAATTATAGAGCTTGCATGATTAGTTCTCGTGGTTAACCACGAAAGAAACCACTCGATGTTTCATTTTTTGCCGTAGCTACAGAGACCGCTTGATGTTTTAGTTTCTTGCCGTAGCTACCGAGCCTCCAGCGAGGTAGCTACGGCAAAAATTGAAACATCAAGCGGTTTCTTTCGTGGTAAACCACAAGAACTAAGCATGTAAGCTGTTTATACCACGAACATTCAGACTTTTACCTTAATTAGCATGACTAACATTTTCTGCGACATTTTATTTTTCTGATAGGGTGATTACTGACTTAAGTACCCCCTTAACATTCTGCGCACTGATTGGTGAGAAAATGATGCGTAGAGCAGTTGAAAGTGCTTGATGTTAAGAATGACATCATTCAAAGCATATGCTCCTGTACTGGCATTCAAAAGTGTACTTGTAAATATTTCGCAGAGATTTTTCTGTGTGATCATGTTTTACCTGATCCAAACAATAATTTTATACAATTTCACCCCCAAAAGTGAACCAAAAAACCGATGCACCGGCCGTGACGTTACAGTTCCAAAAGTTTCAAATGACGCAATTTCTGCGCGTCTTTGACTGATGACGCAAATGGAGTGTGTTTTTGTGAACTCGTGAACCAATGAGTGGGTTATGAAAAGTCATAACTTAACTCACACTTTCGTTCTCTGTTTTCTTACTATTTTCGGACGTGAAGCACTCGAAGTTAATTTACTGAAAAAGTTGCACTGGCGAGCGGTGTAAATGCAAACAAATGTCTTCAGTACACGCAGTACCTTTCCCGCATGTGACGAGATAAAAGATCGGTTCCTTTGTCCAGCCAGGTCTGAATTTCCTCCTAACTAGCCTACAGCGGTGATTAGCACTGCGCAGTCCATGGTCGCTGTCTCGTTAGGTTCCTATTTCTAACAGATGCGTATCACCATTTCTTCAAATTCGGTCCTGTCATTCAAAACCATGCCAGCGACCCTACTCCAAGAGTCTCTGTGTGTGTGTGTGTGTGTGTGTGTGTGTGTGTGTGTGTGTGTGTGTGTGGTGTGTGTGTGCACAGGTTATCAGCAGAGAATAATCATCAGGTGACAACTGGCAAAGTAAAACGAGTGGAAGCTCTCTCTCTCTTCCCCCCCCTCTCTCTCTCTCTCTCTCTCTCTCTCTGTGTGCAGGGTCATCAGCAAAGAATAACCATCAGGTGACAACTGGCAAACTAAAACGAGTAGAAGCTCCCCCCTCCCCCCCCCCTCTCTCTCTCTCTGCAGGGTCATCAGCAAAGAATAGGCCTAATCATCAGGTGACTACTGACTAAGTGAAAAGAGTAGTGCCCCCCCCCCCTCTCTCTCTCTCTCTCTCTCTCTCTCTGTGTCATCAGCAAAGAATAATCATAAGGTGACTACTGACAAAGTGAAAAGAGTAGTACTAGAACCCCCCCCCCCCCCTTCACAACCACCACCTCCAACCCCCAAAGACAGTTCATAATGGAGATTGTTTTTCTTTCTTTCCAAGCTATCACCAAAGGCCGTCGTGTGCCGGTGGCATTTCTTTTGTGCCGGAGAGTTACTTTCAGCCGTTCCGTTTCTATTGATCAATGCGGCCTCAGTTCCATTAGCGGCAGTACGGAAAGCTAGATCTGTGCGACTGGCAGGTTATAGGCTGACTCTGTGCAGGGGGGCATAAGTACCTTTACCTCAGTACAGACAGACAATGCATGTACCAAGGTCGGGCCACAGGCCTAGATTAGCACATATAGATCTGTGGGTCAGGCTGCAGGTGTGGAAGGTCTATCTGTACTCGCGGAACAGTACTGTTGTAGTGTGTGTGTCAAAGCCGCAGAAATACGGGTCATGCACCTGAAGTGAAAGTTGGTTGTTTTTTGTTTGTTTGTCCACTTGTTTGCTGTTGTTTCTGGCTGGTTGCTTGCTTGCTTGGTTGCCTTGCTTTTTAAAGGGTGTTTTTTTTATGGGGGTTTGTTCTTCTTGTTGTTTTTGGTATTGTAGCCTAAGACAGCACTGCATCCAGGAAGATCGGTATTCTTTTTTTTTTTTTCCCCTTTTTTCCTGAACTCAAAGTTACGAAGGAGAACGTAGGTAAACGTACATTCTTCAACTTACTGGCTAGTTCGAAATCTTTCCAAGGTTACGTAATCTACTGACGTTACTGCACCAGCATGTTCTGGGATGGTCGAGAAATTTTCATCGAAATGCAGTGGCTTTTCGCGATCTCTACAACAGTACAGCTCCTAATGCAATACAATGCTATTTACACGTTCCGCGAGCGGTCAAACATATAAATTCTACGACTGTTGTTAACACTACTAGAGCGTTCAGTGTGGTCACCCGCGTCATCGAGTACGCTTCTGTTGACTCAGTGCCAGCACTCAAGACGCTGTCACTGTCCAGGTGTCTAAGCGGTGTCATGATAGATACCCATGAAAACAGTTCAGAACGAACTGTGAGTATAAAAATAAGCCCCTTTAAACAAAAAAGGACAACCACAACGACGACAATGGCAACAACAGAACAATCCCCAATTCCACTACTGTCTCGTTTTAGGAACACACACACACACACACACACACACACACACACACACACACACACACACACACACACACACACACAAACAAGTATCTCAGTCAGTTTGAAAGAACTTGTTCAGTGAGGAGTTCAGATGTGCGGTTTTTTTCAGTAAGAAACATCATTTTGCAATTGAGTCAGAAACTGTGTGCATACAAATTCAAAACTAATCACTATCTGCTGAAAACTACCCCCCCCCCCTTTCCCCCTCCCTCCCCCCCCCCCCAAAAAAAAAACAAACAACAACAACAACAACAAAAAACCAAGCCTTTTCAATCAGAATTCTATTCTCTTTGTTTTTTCAAGTAGCCACAAATGAATTCCAACAAAGATGACGATGCATTTGCACCCGCTGTCATACATTTCCAATCGATTCCCTGCGGGTTTTCACACTATACGCGGCGAACACGGCGTATCTCTCTTGTCAATTATTCATGACCCGTAATGAAGAGGACGGGCTGTATGGAACTTTAGCATGATTCATAATTATCCACCGTACTCCCTTCATCTTTCCCCTGTCTTTCATATACCGAGAGTGTTGAGAAGGAGGCTATCAAGTATAGATGAGAGAGAAGTAGGCTGCGGCCGTTTCTACTTGGTTCAAACATTTTTTATTCATTGAAAGAATCACCGTTAAACAGTAATAATAATAGTAAGAGCAATAATTGGCGATTTTTAGAGCGCATATTCTGACGAACTCTAGACGCTTCACACACACACACACACACACACACACACACAAAACAAAACAAAACTATGTATGTAGCGTGTATGTGACGTGTATTTCATGTGTACGTAATGTGACATGTATTTCATGTGTATCTCATGTGTATGTATTGCCACCCTACTATTGTGAGGCGCCCAGAGCTCCAGTAGGAGGTTGGGCGCCAGACAAATCCTCATTATTATTATTATTATAATTATTATTATTATTAACTACAACACGTACTGCCCCCCTCCCCCCGCTACACACACACACACACACACACACACACGATTGGGCCAGACAGACTAAAGAAACGCCTCCCGAAAGAGATAGGCTTTTACATTGTAAGAGAGCACAACAAGTAAAACCTTATGTACGTGCTCATCTGAACCAGTTTACATAAAAGCATGGTGGAAGAGATTGGCGTTTCTACTTCATGAACTTCATACATATCAAAGCCAGACAGACAGAACTGAGGAAAGCCCGCGGAGGGCAGGGACTGGAGTGGGGTGTGGGGGTGAAGTGGGCGTGATGGGGGGGGGGGGGTGGTCTTTTAGGGTTAACGATCTGTTCGGTATGCAGACCCATAAGGATGAAGGCTCTACAGCCGGCACAAATGAAAACCAAAGTGTTGTTTGGTAAGGGCATTCCCCTGCTCCTCTCGCATTAATTTAGGCGCTTTCTCCCAAATATATCCCCCTGCACCCCACCTCTCTCTCTCTCAGCGCCGCAAACTAAACAACACACGCACTCTCACGCGAATCACATACATTCTCTCACACACTGGACATAAACACATTACAATCACGTGGTGCGAAGGGCCAGCTCAGCAACTAGAGTTCCTGAATTTTAGAATTGCCTTTATTTTTTTTTAATTTTGGGGCTGAACATTTCCAAAGCAGAGGGGGGGGGGGGGGGAGGAAGCCGGAGTACCCGGAGAGAACCCCCGACGCTCGGCCCGAATGAATGGTGCCAAGTACGGGAAGGAAAAATTCTTCGCCCTGAGTCAGTGGGACTCAAACCTGACCTCTCGCAATGGTGACGAAGTCTTAATCACTAGACCACCGAACGCCCCTTGACTTGGCAATGTCGTATATATTATGTAAATAATATCCCCCCCCTTCCCCTTTTTTCACTCACCCGTGTCTGTCTAGTAAGCTGATTTTCAAAACGGTGCTAGTTTTGAAGCTTTGCCCCCTAGGAATAAAGCAAGCTTTACTGATTTGGACATTGCAACAGTTCTTATAGGTCTCAAGATCTAATACTCAAAGATACCAGGCGTTCTGCAACCTTAAACTATTTTCCTTGGCGTGTGGTTGCGAATAACTCAGACTATAAATAAAACACCACCACCTGTCCGCACGTTGTTAGGCTCGCTGTGACCTGACGTACCCTACCCTGACACAAACACAGCCGGAAATTAACACTGCCTTGTAATATTTCCCACAGTATTGTTACGTGATTCTGCAACCAGCCATTAAAACGTTAATGAAAATGTGAGAAAAAGCAATCGGCCAGGCAAAAAAAAAAAAAAAAAAGTTTATAGCTGCGAACCGTCACAGACCATTGCCTACCGGGTCTGTCACGGAGAAGTTTTACACGTGCAACACGAGATGGCAGCACTCGCGCCACGCACACACAGGGCGCAGAGGTGTCCCGAAAAAAACACAGACACGCTCCGCTGAATTATTCATCGTCAGTCGCGCGCGACTTGCGTCGTGCTTGGCTTGCGCGGCGCTGCCAGGTAATCTCGCTTTAATCCCAGCCCTCGATTGGGGGCTCAGAGAAGGGTCATCAAAAATTGATCCCCGGCCATCCGCTATTCCGTTTGAGAGCGCGAGTCATAAAATTTCACAGGTTGACCCTTTTAGGGCCTCACTCCTCCTGCGAGTTGCAGTGACCCTGCCCTTGGGGCGACAATTGGTTAAGAGACAGCTTTTTCAGAGAAATCGCCCAATTTTTTGTCATGCCAATTTCTCCGCCATGCTTGTACAGTATATAAACTGGTTCAGATGAGCACATACATAAGTTTTTACTTGTTGTGCTCTCTTACAATGTAATGCTATTTGCTGTTTGACGGGGACCATTCCCGAGTCAACAGGGTGGGTGGGTGTTTGGGAGTTTAACGTCCTTTTCCACCACATACGGGTGATATCAAAGACGGGGGCAACGATGAAAAAGCCAGCATAAATATTTGGCCAAAGCCGGGATACGAACTCACGACCCGAGCATTAGAAGTCCAACGCTCTACCATTCGGCCACCCCGGCTCCCCCCCCCCCCCCCAAAAAAAAAAAAAAAAACAACAACAAAAAAACAAAAAAACAAAACGAGACAGATTATACAGGCCTGCATTCGTTCTTGGGCAACGGAACGGAAAGAAAAGATGAAGAAAAACAGGGGAAGGTAACTGAATGGGAACAAGGGACAATACCTCTTATGATACCCGTCTTCTGTCCTTGAACATTTCTTTGTATTTAATTGAAAATTCCCGTTGCTGTTGTCCACCTTTTCAGTCTGGCCAGCAACTTGCTTCCTGTAATTGTCTGAGGACCGAAAAGGAAAGGAAATGTGCGGAGGCTTGCCTCCTCCCTATGCCTCTCAAATCCCAGACACGTGCGCGCATGTTGAGAACAAAGCAATTCCCAATTCAGCAAAAGTCTGCCGTATCTCCTTATTCCCTGCCAATGCCACACCATTCCGCCTCCAAGAAATCAAATCATTATTCCATGCGGGCATCAAACGCGGTTTAGCGGGTTGCGCTGTGATTTCCATACGGTTTCCGCGCATGCGTGCAAGCCACAGCATGAAGCAACGCTAGGTTATGTCAGTCTGGTATCCAACGCATCTAAAGCATGGTGTAGCTAGCCCCCCCCCCCCCTCCCATCAGAATCATTGGCGCAGAATCCTAAATTTACTGTCAAACTCCAAACGCACCTCGTTTCTGACCTGGCTGATGCATTGCAAAGCTATCCCTGAAGACAAAAAGATCAGGAAAACATAACCAATCAATCCTGGGGGAAGAATAGCCTGGTGATTTCCTGCCCCTGAACTGAAGGATTAAGGCCAGATAAACCCCGATGCTTCGGCTGCAAATTTATGCATACGCCACAGGTCTATTTGCATACAATTTTACAGTTAAACTGACAATTTTTTTTTGTCTTTAGAAATAAATGTTCGGCCAACCAAATTTGAAAAATAAATGCAATTCTCTATTCCGTCTATTCCGAAATTTAAATAGCTTCGCACCACGTGATTGTAGTGTGTTATGTCCAGACAACCACATACACAATATAACATGTCCTAATGTTTTGCACTCGGGGTACCGCCAAAATATAACTGTGCTAGTGAAATCATTTGTTCGTGGAAGCCCTGACACAAGCGGTCCAGTCAGTTGTACTGGATAGGACACCCAATGAGACAGACTGATCGGCGTGCATGCAGGCTGACCAGATATAAAAATAGCACTGGGTAATCCCACTACAAAAAAAGACAATTCCCTTCAATTTCCACCAATCGCTGTGCAAAACTGAATGGCGTGTATATATATCACGTGAATTAAATAAATTGTTCAGTTCTTGGGCAGGCTGTCTGTATCGGCAAAGCATGTCAGGAAAAGAGACCAGAGATAAAGAGCACGTTCTCTTCCTGTCTGCAAGTCCCCCCCCCCCCAACCCCTTGTCCTCCTCCCCCCTCCCCACCCAACCCCCATCATCCTCCTTCGCAGCCGGCGTGATGTTTATTGCTGCAAGTTTCGCGTGCCGACATTGCCTGACACGAGGGGTTCTGTCTGGGTTGCGCAATACCGATGCATTTCGAGCCAAGCTTCTATTTTCTGACGTGTTCGAAGAAAATTGCCTCGCGTCTGGCACCCGCGCCGAGCCTCACCTCCGGGCATACATGCAAACATCCAATTTCCCCGCATGCACACAAAAAGCACGACAGAAAATGGTGTTTTGGCTCTGGAAATTAAGAAACTCACAGACAGACTGACACAAGAGAGAGAGAGAGACAGAGAGAGACAGAGAGAGAATGCCCGACACGGCCGGATTACGTGAACATGTTGAAACGGGCACCTAAACCCTAGTAATGAACGATGAAGTGCTCTGTACTGTAAAACAACCACCACCAAACTGATTGAAAAAAAAAAAAAAAAAAAAAAAAAAACACCCGCAACCATTTTGTTCTTTACACAGACGAAAAGTAGTGAGTCTCTGGTGGATATACAGACTTCGACATAAGTCAAGAACCACTTGCAAATTTGGCTAAAATTCCTGGAAGATGCCCGTGCAGCACATGGTGGTTTTTCAGCTTCAGCAAGCTTTGCAGGATGCATTGTTAACCCTTTTACACTTTCACAGCAAAAAAATTTTGAAAGATTCCTTGATCTCTATTATTTTGTGAATTCTTAAAAATTAGACCTGTCTGTCAAGGTGGCCCTTGACTTATGTTGAAGTCTGTATATACAGAGAGCTATTACCTGTGATCTGTATCCTGTGTTAGGTCTGCCCCTCCATCTTAATTGTTACTCTTAGTGCTGTTCAACATAGTTAATGTGAGGCAATGTCTATTTCTTAAATTGTGTTTTAGCCAATGATCGAGTGTGTGCGTGTATGTATACACATGTATGTCGGTTCTGTATTTCCGTGGTATGTTTGTGCATGCACGTGTATTTATTAGGAGGAGCAAGCCAAATTCTTCTTTGTAATTAAGAAGCGAATAAATTTATGTTATCTTATCTTCTCTCTTCTCTTCTCTTCTCTATAGGTGAGCAGTCATGCTAGGTTTATCTGGAAAAAAAAGAACTCACAGCCAAAGGATTTGATAGATGCTTGGTCCTTTTTTCACGGAGATCAAAATAAAATGGCAAAGAAGAAAGTCAAATTTTACAATGGCGACCCTGACTTCAAGATCTTTTTTTTTTTTTTAAAGGAACACAGATCGTTCTGAGATGTTTTGGTGATGTTAGCATCACGCCACTAAGACGCATGCACGGGCACTGACATGCCGCTGTGACAGGCTTACAATCTGGTGATGGCAAGACCCCGCGTAAGTCTAGCTTTTCATATTCTGGAGCCTACTTGTGGAATTCACTTCCGGCACACATTATTTCAGCTCCATCCATGAACACCTTCAGTTCACATTTCTCTAATATCAGGCGCCGCAAAGTCACGAAAAAAGGTCGCAGTAGCCAAAATGAACATCTATTCATTTGGCAAACAGCATGAG
>JACVVK020000181.1:107500-115000 GCA_018292915.2 Batillaria attramentaria | reverse complement strand
ATGAAAGTCGTATTTGTCTGATAACAGAAGCCACAAAGTAATTTAAAAAAAAAAAAAAAAAAGGTCGCGATGGCCCAATGAAACATCCTTCTATTTGGCACAGTTTGGGCTTCAAAAGCAGCAGTTTTCAATCTCAGCGGCGCTACAAAAAAATAAATAAATAAATAAAAATCGAATAAAGGGAAGATGATGATGGAAGGAACAAAAACAAAAAAAAGCAAACCTTCCAAAACGGTCCCATTTGGACCCTCTTACTGATTTAAAAAGAAAAAAATAAAATCTCTACGGCGCTATGAACATTGAGGCTTTAAGCTCGGAAACCTTCAAGCTCTGCATCATCATCATCATCATCCCATCCCCCCCCCCCCCCCCACTCACATCCTTCATTCTTTTCTCGGCAAAGGATTACTATGGCCAACCCCTGCAACAGACCAAAGCTAATATTACTTAGACTGTCAGATCTAAATCAGTTCTGTGCCCCCCCTCCCCCCCCCCACCCCCTCCAGGAAACGCACGCGGTGCTAGACAAAGGGTCAAACGGCACGTGCCCACACCGTGCATGCCCAGCTACTGTTTCAGAAACGAAGGCAATCACGTCACTACCGTAAATCTCTTTTGTCTTCACTCTTCACAAGATGGACAACGTGCGCGGTACACCTGAGGATGGAGGTGGGAGGAGAGGGGGCGTGGGGAGAGGGGGCGTGGGGAGAGGGGGGGGGTGGGGGTGGCTGGTCGCGGTAGGCCTAAGGGTAGTTCAGTGTTGCATGGGGACAATTTCCATCTTAGTGTACTGGGTTTGTAGGGAATCTAAGGTCGTAAGTAAATGCAGTAGCATGGGGGCAATTCCCATCCGAGTTTAGTGGGTTTGTAGGGAATCTAAGGTCGTTAGTAAATATAGTTGCATGGGGACAACTCCAATCTCAGTGCGGGGAGCCGAGGTGGCCGAACGGTAGAGCGTTGGACTTCTAATGCTCGGGTCGTGAGTTCGTATCCCGGCTGGGGCCAAAGATTTGTTCTGGCTTTTTCATCGTAGCCTCGTCTTTGGTATCACCCGTATGTGGTGGAAAAGGGCGTTAAACCCCCAAACACCCACCCACCCACCCATCTCAGTGCACTAGTTTTGTAGGGAATCTAAGGTCGTAAGTAAATGTAGATGCATGGGGACAATTCCCATCTCAGTGTACTGGGCTTGTAGATAATCTAAGGTCGTAAGTAAATATAGTTGACAAAGTCCTAAACACCCACTTACCCACCCACCCGTGTCTCGCACTCACACCACTAAGACGCAAGCACAAATACATGCACAGACGGATCTGCGTTTAAGCGCACTGGAACCAAAACGCACTAGATGACAATGCCGCTGATGACAATCACCAAACATTGCGGGCGTCATATCTCTCTCACACACTAGACTACAAATAATACGAAGACGAATAAAAAGTGCCCTGCAAAAATAATGGTCCAATAAAACAAAAAATAAAAAGAAGATGAACGGCGAAAAAAAAAAAAATCCTCTTAAAAAGAAACGCACCAATAAAACATTCAAGCCTGCCATCCAACATTTCAGCACTTCTTTTTTCCTTGGTTAATAATGAATTGAAGACGATGTCAGGTGACTGTGACCGGCTGTGACGTCAGCAGTCCGACCACTGCACCTGTGTTTGTCAAAGTGCGATGTGTAGGCGCTGCAGCATCCCAGAATAGGCCCCTGTTTGCACGACACCCCATTCATCCTCATCTCGAAATCCGAGATCCCCCCCCCCCCCCGCCACCCCTCCCCACCACCACCACCACAGGGACGAAAGGTACAGCTGACCTGGTTTTTCCAGCCTAATTTTCCTTGTGGGTGGAAATCAAACATGGCCTAGTAGCATAATTATACAGTAGAGTTAAAGATCTAAGCTCCCAACAAAAAGCTTTCCGGAGTGTGAAAAAAAAATTACAGAGTCGACCGTGCAAGCACAGTCAACTCTGTCACAGTTGCAGAGTTTTGAGCGTCCCTGAAACCCCAATAAAAGCCAAGGGCAGCCTAATTTCACAGTTCAGTTTGCGTTTTGACACTGAGCGAGAAAGATCGTGCAGCACTCAACATCCGCTAGACACTGTAGCGATGTGTCTCGCTCACTGACCAAAAGCCAAATAATGTCACGGCAAACTCGTTCACTGGTTTCATACGGGTCCTCGAAGCGCTGAAAACTCTGCAAGTGTGACAGAGTTGCCTGGATTATGCACAGTCGAAGGAGTCGCAGTTTTACAAAACGCAATGTTTGCGGCTTTTTGCTGAGATTGCAGACCTTTAAACTCTCCTCCTTTGGTAAGGAAACACTCTCTCTCTCTCTAGCCCACTTCAATATATTTGACAACGCTTAAAAAAATCCGCCAAGAAGGGATACAAATGACAGTTGAAGTCAAACTGGAGACGGTCAAAAACTGAGATGCGCAACTACTGTATCCTGCCCACATCAAGAATCAACTGCAGCTATTTGAATTTCGAGATCGTCTAGAGTGGTGAAGTAAAAACAACAAAAAAACAACAAAAAAACACGGAAAACGTCAGTCCCTGATGGGCACATGGAGATGCCTATTTGACAATGTTTTAGCGAATGCAATTCTCTTTTCGCTTTTTGTGTGTGTGTGTGTGTGGGGGGGGGGGGGTTTCCAATGTAAAAATGAATAATAATAATTACAACACAAACACCAACACTGTCACTTCATCTTCCAGGTGTGTTTGAAACTGAAGGGAATTCGCCTTCCCTGATGCACCTCAGTAGATGCGGCACCATGACTTCCGCTGTGAAACGAAAGATTTGACCTAATTTGGACGCGCCTCTTTTTTTTTTTTTTTTTTTTAAAAGAAATGTCTAAATACACAAGCTTTGTTCGCACGCGCGAGACAACGGCAGACGCCACAAGCCATCCGAAAAAAAAGAAAAAGAAAAAAAAAAGGCACGGCTTGATAATACACTGTAGGGAGCAGAGACAGCCGAACGGTAGAGCATTGGACTTTCAATGCTCGGGTCGTGAGTTCGAATCCCGGCTGGGGCCAAATGTTTGTCCTGGACATTTTTCTCGTTATACCCGTCTTTGATATCACCCATACGTGGTGGAAAAAAAGGACGTTAAACTCCCAAACACCCACTCCCCCCCCCCCCCCCCGGTAGTAATACATCTATAATCACAATGGCGATGTCCCACTGTGAGAGCATCGACTGGCAATGAGGCGTCACTGTGGTGCTGACGCCGGCCGCTGATAGATGGAGGCAGACGGTGATTATCACGTCCACGGTGATCGTCGTGCCTGCTGGGGATTATCATTATGTTTCCGGCCACGCTGACCAGACTGGCGTCCACTGTGCATTGTCGGTACAGGGTGCTTTTCTTGTTGTTGTTGTTGTTGTTGTTGTTTTGTTGTTTTGTTTTGTTTTGTTTTTCGTTAGGGAACAGTTTTTGTTTTGTTGTTGTTGTTTGTACATACATACATACATACATACATACATACATACATACATACATACATACATACATGCCAAACATTGCTTACATGCATAAGGGAGCCAGGGTGGAGCGTTGGACTTCTAATGCTCGGGTCGTGAGTTCGTATCCCGGCTGGGGTCAAATATTTGTGCTGGCTTTTTCATCGTTGCCCCGTCTTTGATATCACCCGTATGTGGTGGAAAAGGACGTTAAACCCCCAAACACCCACCCACCCTTACATGCATAAAATCACGCGGGCACAGCATGCATAGATGCATATTATCAATTGTTTACACGTACAATGTTATACAATGTGGTGTTGTTGTGTGTGTGGCGTAAGGACACAAATTGCTCAACCCGAGCTTCAAAAATAGTCACTTATGTCAATATGTAACATAACAGGCCACCGCATACAGTCAGGTCGGCGTATTACTGATGTAAAAATTGCTTTGCAGCGAAGACGCTGCGCAGGCTAGCTTATACATAGAAACATCCACACAAGGAAAGCACGTTCAACGAATAGCTGCATTTCTCTAATACCAGAAGCCGCAAAGTTAGCAAAACGGTCTTCAAGTCCAAATTTACCATAACAACTTGACGAGTTGCCTATTGCAGGTTCGCTATAAACCAACCAACATTCTCTGATGCAGTTCATCTGATGTCTGTATAGATAGATCTGCATTACTTATGCACATAATAATGACTTTGAAATCCACTTGCTATTGTCTACATCAACAAAAAAAAAAAACAGGAGGGCGTAACCGCAAAGTTACAGACAAGGGCGCATAATCTGTCTCTGTCTCTCATTCCGAATTACAGATATGTATCTCGTACGCTTTAATTTAAAAATCGAATTTCTGAAAAGCATCGCCATGCTAACAGCCACTGACATGGGAACAGGACGGGGCAGAAATGAAGAGTTCAAAGACGGGGGCCGCTTAGTGCTCGTGCACCCCCAACTAAAGTATATGTGGTCTTTTAACAGGAGGATTTTAGTGCATGGAGACCTCAAACAAAAAGGTTTTAGTGCACGTGGACTTTGACAAAAGCATTTTAGTGTTCCGACTACCCACACCACCACGTTTGCTATTATCATCCCGGGACTGACTGACTGACTGACTGACTGACTGACTATTTCACTGACTGACTGACTGACTGACTGACTGACCGACTGATGATTATTTGACTGACTGACTGACTGACTGATTGATTGATTGATTGATTGATTGATTGATTGATTGATTGAAAAAAATACTTATTCTACTCTATTAGAATTTGGGGGGGGGGGGTACCTGCACAACACTGGCCATTTAACCTAAGCAGTATCGAGAGCGCTTTGACATAGTCTACCACCAATTAGCTAAGTGAGTGTGTCTATGTATTTTACGTGTTGTATGTTTTAGCTCACCATGTGTTTTGGGCTGGAGGCCCGTAACAATAAACGTTCCAGTTCGAGTTCGAATCCTCTCTATCTCTCTCTGGTGGAGGCTGTATTATGGGCATTCAGTCTTTTGCCTCCCGAACCTCAATATTGTCTTGTGCAAAATCAGTGGACACAGTATCATGTTTAAACCAAAGGTTATACGCACCGACAAGAAAAATCCACTTGGTACCCTACAGTGAGTAAACACCGTCACCGTTATCTCACCATCATCACCATCATCATCATCATCATCACTGTCATCATAAGCATCACCGAATCACCACAAGATCACCATCACACAACCACCATTAATTTTATCAAATGATCATCACAACATCACAACCAGCGCCATCCAAACAAAAAAATCCTCGCGAATCATCAGCGTCATGTGAAAACGAAACGCACTCATAAGCTTTTGGCTTGTGCTCGGCATTGTGAAAATTGTGAGAGTGCATATATTTATATTTGTTCAAAATGAATAAAACTGTTTAAACCAAAACGAAACGCACCTCTCTCTCTCTCTCTCTCTCTCTCTCTCTCTCTCTCTCTCTCTCTCTCTCTCTCTCTCTCTCACCGTGGCGCTGCGTTAGAGCTGAACCGTAGCACAACGCTTCATCACCTTAATCCTTTACAATGAAAACAGTGAACGTTTATGTGAGGCAGACTGAGCTGCTGTGAGTAACTGGCCAGTAATGGCAGCGCCGGAGTACTATAAGTGACAAGAGTCCCTAACACCCTGTGTCTCCATTTGTGAAGGAAACCCACACAAAAAGGGGGGCGGGGGGCACAGTCGCATAGCCATTTTTGAGAAAATCTGCGAAACACAACAAAACAAACAGGCGTAACTTAATACGCTAAACCCGACACGCATGCTCACGTGAATCACGCGCATTCTCTCACACACTGGACACGGATACATTACAACCACGTGGTGAGAAGGGCCAGCTCAGCAATGAAAGTTTCGATTTTTTTTTTTTTTTTTTTTTTTGGTGGGCTGAACACTTCCAAAGCAGAGGGGGAGGAAGCCGGAGTACCCGGAGAGACCCCCCCCCCCCCCCCCGACGGTCAGCCCGAATGAACGGTGCCGCGTACAAGTACAAATCACAGTCGGCTGCTCTCCCTATTTATTGTAATCTCCACACGAATAATAAAAGGTGTGCCGGACACCGCTAATGGCGGCAGGTGCAGACCAGCGAGGTATATCGATCGAAAGGCGAGTGGTCAGCTGAGCTCTGTCCATTAACGACCGCCCGCCGCTCGCAGATTTTCTCCTGACTGACTGACTGACCAGTGTGTCCAGTTTGTCAGGGTCATCATCACGGGATAATCATCGGCTGTGGTCATTCGATGACCAGGGGTGGTAGGGTGATTGTGACTGTGATGGTGATTGTGATTGTGATCTCTCTCTCTCTCTCTCTTCCCCCTTGCACTCGTGTGTGTGTGTGTGTGTGTGTGTGTGTGTGTGTGTGTGTGTGTGTGTGTGTGTGTGTGTGTGTGTGTGAGAGAGAGAGAGAGAGAGAGAGAGAGAGAGAGAGAGACAGACAGACAGACAGACAGACAGACAGACAGACAGACAGACAGACAGAACGTTTGGTGTTTGTTTTTTTTGTCTTTGTTTTTTTTCAATAATGTTTCTTTATTCTTGCCATTTTTTTCTTCTTTTCTAGTATTTTATTTTATCTTTGCTACTGTAGTCTTAATTTTTGTTGTAGCAACGGCTGATTGAAAACTAATCACTGTTTGATTACATCACTTCCGTTGGAAAATGAGGTAAGTTCGTTCGTTCGCTCTCTCTCTTCAAGAGATTGTGTAGCCCAAAATCGTTTTCATTGTAAAGTTTATTCTTGTCTTCTATTCGTATCTATTCACTCTCTCCCTTCTTTTTTCCCCCGCATATCTGGAATTCTAATTTGTAGTTAGTTAGTCAATAGTCTGTCCATCAGTAGTTTTCATATCTCTCTACTACAGTTAAGGTGGCTTGGTGGTTTGTTTGTTTGTTTGTTTGTTTGTTTGTTTGTTTGTTTGTTTGGGGTTTAGGTATGTTTTTGAGGGCCGCTTGAAGGATTAAGCAGAGATAATTACACAAATATCAAAATAAACGTTTCATCATCATCATCATCACCTCTCTCTCTCTCTCTCTCTCTCTCTCTCTCTCTCTCTCTCTCTGTGTAACTGTGCCAATAGCTTTACTGTTGAAAAATAAAGGATCATTGTCATTCTCACTCTCTCTCTCTCTCTCTCTCTGTATACCCTCCCTCCCAACCATCCCTATGTGCTGGGGAATTAGGACTCCCACCTTATATGTCCTCTGTGCCAACCAGAGGCCTTTTTCCTCCCGATTTATTACCAGTAACTAACAGCAGGTATCTGTCGCCATTTAAAGCCTCAAACACAGAGTTCCTTCAACCATCAACTTCCTTCCACTGCACAATAGCTGCTACAATGAAACGCGAGCACAATGTTCTTTTCCTGGTGTAATTTCCAGGGGACTTCAGGGACTGGCTATCAGTCAACGTGCAGAGCAAAATGACACAACAGTCGCCTCTGATGTCTTTGTTACGAATCAGTCGAAGCCAAAGGCAAATTTCCCTAGAGAGCTGCTC
>JACVVK020000181.1:82500-102500 GCA_018292915.2 Batillaria attramentaria | reverse complement strand
ACTTTGTGCAGAACTGTGTGTGTGTGTCAATTAATAAACCTGCTGTTAGCTGTGTTTGGTTACCACAGAAGGCTTAGTCGTTATACGTGTCCCGTCTGTTTTATGTGAAAGTGGGTCGCACGTATAACGTATACACACACACACAGACGCAGAGAGAGAGACAGACCGAGACAGACAGAGAGAGAAGGGGGGGGGGGGGATCGGCGGGTGTTTGGGAGGTTTAACGTCCTTTTCCACCACGCAAGGGTGATATCAAAGACAGGTCAAAGAGAAAAGGGCCAGTACAAATATCTGGCCCAAGCCGGGATTCGAACTCATGACCCGAGCACTGAAAGTCCAACACTCCACCATTCGGCTATCCCGGCTCCCCGAGAAAGAGAGAGACAGAGAGGGGGGGGGGAGGGAGGAAGGGGGGGGAGAGAGAGAGAGACAATGACAATGACAATCCTTTATTTTCCAACGGTAGAAGATTTTGGGCAAAAGGCCAGTTTGCAACCTTGCCGTTGCTAGACTACAGCACGAGAGTAAAGGTAAGCTTAGGATCATACACATTACAGACATTTAAAACTGAAATACAAGAAGGCGGAGAATAAGAGGAGAGAGAGAGAGAGAGAGAGAGAGAGAGAGAGAGAGATCATAAAATAAAAATGAGCAAACATTGTAGTAACGTAACGATCGAAATTTTTTATGCCAGACTGAGTGATATGACTCAGCACTTGCGTGAACCACAAGTATACCAAATTTCAGCAGTCCCCACAACGACAACCAGAAATGTCCTACATGTACCACGGATTCTGAAACGGTCTGTAACGGGACATCCGAGCACGCCGCTAGAACTCAACACCCACGTGCGTAACAATCCATTACAACCAGACAATGTAATAAAACACCAAAAAACGGCAAGTACACGTTGGCAGTAAATAAATCACTTCTTTTTATTTATTTTTTTCCCCCACAGAAACTGACAAGCCATACCACTAAACAAGAACACCATAAAATCCCGAGACAAACCAAGCCTGTGTCAGGCAACGGACACGCTTCGCTGCATCCCCACGTGCTCGGCGGCTCGTATTTTAATGATTCATCCGTGAAAATCCACAAAGCCTCCAAATTGAACAAAGGGAACTAAATTACAGGAGTCCTGAACGGCGGCTTCAGATTTTGTATATCTGTCCGGTGATGCGTGACGGGTAGTCTGGTGAATCCAATATACGACTTTTCTCCATGCATTTTGTAATGGAAATTTCCGAGGAAAGATGGGAAGTTAAAAAAAAAAAAAAAAGTGGGAGGTTGTTTCGTTTTATTTGTTAGGGTTTTTCGTTTTGTTATGGTATTTTTGGTGTGTTGTTTTGTTGTTGGCGTTTTGTGGTTTTTCTTTGCACGGGGTCGTTTGGGTTTAGTTTGTTGTTATGTTTTGTTCTGCTCTTGCTTTTTGTTGTTGTTGTTGCTTGTCTGTTTGTGTATTGGAGGACTATTGCTGTTGTTTTGCTGTTGCCGTTAGTTCGTTTTGTTGTTGTTGGTTTTTTAATGTCTTTGTTTTTGTTTGGTTGTTTGTTTTGTTGTTGTTACTGTTTTGTTATTGTTCGGTTGGTTTATTTGTTGCTTTGGGGGAGTTTTGCTGTTTTGTTTGTTTTTTTTGTTTCTTTTTTTTGGGGTGGGGGGTGCTTGTTGATGTTTTTTTTTTGTTTGTTGTGTTTTGTTTTGGGGTTTTTTGTTTGTTTGTTTGTTGTTTGGTTGGGTTTTGTTTTTGTTTTTTGGGTTTTTTTTTTTTTTTTTTTGGGGGGGGGGTGCGTGCTTGTTTTCGGGGTGTGTGTGTGTGGGGGGGGGGCTTACTGACCTCAAATACACCCATATATTTCTAAAGCTTAAAAATAAATCTTCACAGGTTAGTTTAAGCATGCGCCACTTAAGCCGGGAAGTTGAGAGAATTTGCAACGAGAGTTTGTAATGTGTGTGTGTGTGTGTGTGTGTGTGTGTGTGTGTGTGTGTGTGTGTGTGTGTGTGTGTGCGCGCGCGCGCGCGTAAGAGAGAGAGAGAGAGAGAGAGAGAGAGAGAGAGAAGCGGTGTACAACAGACGATTAGATCATCGCTTCGCAAATCAATCGCGGCCCACAGCGCCGACAATCTCGGCCCAGATATCGGATAGGTCAGCAACCCGCGTCCGCTCCGGGGGAACAAAAAAGAGGTGGGGGGAGGGTAGGAATATTGAAGGCTGATAGATAACAGGGCGCATGGCAGGATGAGGAGGAGGAGGGGGCGGGGGAGGAAGGGTGGAGGGCGCGAGGTCCGAAGCAATTGACGTGAGAAATTGAGCGTGATAGTAGCAGAACTTGCTCCTCCCTGCAGTAAAGAGCTCATCAATCAGGGCCCATCACTCTCCGCGTCTCCTGCGAGGCGAGTATGAATTCCCAATACGTAGCTGTCTGCAAGCACTAATCGGTAGTGGAGGCTTAAGCGAGCGATACACGTAAAATTAACCATGCCACAGAACTGAAGACAATTCTGGCTAATTGCGAAACAGAAACTAGAACTTACTTGAAACGAAACTTATCTCCCCGTAAGTGTCGCTTTGACACCTAAGTTCCGATTATGATTAGCAGTCGCCAACCCGCTAGCACAGTTGAAACCACAGCCCCACTTCATTTTTTTTTTATACAGTACTTATTGGCCATTCTCTCTATCCCCTTTCTTCCTATCTCCTTCTTTACTGATTTGTCCTACCAAAACACTGTATCTGACGTCTCCGCCGCACATGTTTTCTGTACTTATGAGCACACTTACAAGGTTTTGACTTGTTGTGCTCGGCTTCGTGAAAATTGTATGAAAGTGCGTATGTATATTTGTTCAAAACGAATAAAACTGTTTAACCAAGTGTTTGGTTTAAAAACAAACATTAAAAAATCACGCTTCCGGTTGTAGCTCAGAACGAAAAACCCGAAATTTGGCACAGGGTTTAAGGGTATCATGCCTACTGCGCTGTGGGGGGGGGGGAGAAAAAAAAAAACGAAACTCATCCGAAACTTGGAAAATGTGTGTTTAAGATCGCTCAAGGTGCCCGTTTGCACGTGTAATGCACGACATAAATCACCAGTTCTCCCGTCAACTTCTTCAGTTCCGCTTCTGAAGCCTCGAACGATCCTACCGCTCGCTTCAAGTCTTCAAAATTCGAAGACATGGCAATGCACTGGGCGTTTTTTAGCGCGCTTGTCAGTATGTACCACATCAATTTCCCAAACCTCTACCTGTTCCCGCCTTTGAAGCTGTTGGAACTGACAGGTAGATAAGAATCATTAAAGCAAAACCCACCGCGGCTCAAGTTTATTTACTCTAACGGACACGTTCTTTGGATAGCTATAGTCTCGTCTCTTTTTCCCCGATTTGCTCGGCTGATAGGGACAGTTCACGTGATATATACACGCCGGTCAGTTTCGCACAGCGATTGGTGGAAGGCAAAGGAAGTTGTCTCTTTCCACTGGGGGGGGGGGAGGGTACCTTGTGCTATTTTTTACATTTGGCAGAGCTGTATCAACAGTCTCTGCCAAATGTAAATGCTTCACAGTAAAAAAAAAAAAAAAAAAAAAATTCACAATAGTATTTCCTGGCAAAGCGAACCGCACAGCATATACTATTAATCGAGAATTCCCTGCAGAAGGTACTATCGACATCGACAGAAAGAAGAGAGATAGGACATTTTGGGAGGGAACCCTCGATTTGATTGTTTCACTCTGCATAATCATATGAGCGGACAAACCGGTGACGTGTACATACATTTGCAACCCGGGAGAACTGGGAAATATCTGGTCCAAAGCCACAAAGGACCACTCGCTAGCACAATTGTTCCAAAACAATGTTTGTCTTCTGTGAAGAGGGTGATGTGAATGTTTGGGAGTTTAACTCACGTCTTTTTCCACCACGTATGGGTGATATCAAGCCTGGACGGGACGACGAGAAAGAAGACAAATATCTGGCTCCAGCCGGGACTCGAACACTCTACCGTTCGGCTGTCCCGGCTCCCCGTCGTCTGTGAAAAGGTGTGGGTGGGTGTTTGGGAGTCTAACGTCCTTTTCCATACGGGTGATATCAAAGACGGGGCAATGATGAAAAAGCCAGCACAAATATGTGGCCTTAGCCGGGATTCGAACTCACGACCCGATCACGTCTGTGACGAACACTCTGTTGGACCGAGTACCCTTCATAAATGACCTCCATGCCAACCGTTTGACCTTGGTTTGTTGGGGGCCGGGGGGGTCTCTGACCGATAATTATGGTCAGAATATCGCGGAATATCAACTGGACAGGCCGGAACAAAGGGCTCGCGTGGTGGAGCTGAACACTCGACTCTTGTGGCTTGTGACCAACCGATGATGCGGGTTGTCACATGTCCACTGCACGCACGCGCTAATGAATATGTATCACGTTCTGGGGCCGCCAGGGGAGGGGACTCTCAGGCCTATGTTTTCGGGTCACACTCAGGGCAAACCATTCACATACTGTAGAGCACTAATCTTTTGCCAGCACGAATTACCCTTCCCCCCACCCCCCCTTCCCCGCCCGTCCTCCCCTCCCCTTCACCGCTCCTATCTCTCATCATGAGATTAACGGCGGTTCCCGGTGACCTCTACGAGAATTATTCCCCCTCTTCAATTCAATTGTTGGCACCTGGACGCAGATACCAATGCACAAACCTGGATCGCTCCGACAAAACAATAGAGCGAAGCAGGGCCTATGGCTGAACATGAGTTTGACTCCCATCTGAGAGTCTTGGTCTGAGGGTTGGCCTTTTGTTGTTGTTGGTTTTTGTTTGTTGTGTTTCGGAGTCTTCTTTTGTTTTTAACTATTTACTTTTTTCGGAAAGGGAAGGGGGGGGGGGGGTCCCCTCGCTGTCCCTATAAAATCGCTCGTGTGTGGTGAATTCATTCTCATCCATACAGTTAACCAACCCGAATAACCATTACACTGTGCAGACTCCCACCCAACCATAAATGTACAGCCATCCACAACAGAGGATGTCTGAGCCTCAAATTCCCCCATCTCTCTCTCTCTCTCTCTCTCTAAAACAATAATGATGAAAATTGTTTAACAGTGACCGGAGGTTACTGGTCATCAATATGCATTGCTTGATTATTTCCACTTACCCGTCAAGGGCCATTACTCATGACTGTTACATGTATGGGCTTCTATTACGTCATTTCATACCCTCCAGACAGGAGAGCCGGGGTGGCCGAATGGAAGAGCGTTGGACTTCTAGTTCTAATGCTCGGGTCGTGAGTTCGTATCCCGGCTGGGGTCAAATACTTATGCTGGCTTTTTCATCGTTGCCCCGTCTTTGATATCACCCGTATGTGGTGGAAAAGGACGTTAAATCCCCAAACACCCATCCGCCCACCCTCCAGACAAGGTATCCAAAAATGTATGCTGTATGATTTTGTGTGTGTGTGTGTGTGTGTGTGTGTGTGTGTGTGTGTGTGTGTGTGTGTGTGTGTGTGTGTGTGTGTGTGTGCAAATTTTACTCAAATGTATGTTTTCTACCTTTTACATTCTTTGCTCTAGTCATTTTGTAGTGCCTCTTTTGTGTACCAACGGCTGATTGAAAACTGACCAATGAATGGCCAAATCTTTTCCGTTGTAAAATAAAGTTCGTTCGTTCTCTCTCTCTCTCTCTCTCCCTCCCCCCCCCCCAAGGGCCACCCTGCTTCAGCGTTACCTGGCAGGCCTCGCCACAGGTAGGGAGGGTCACAGGTGGGCAGTCGGCGGTCAAGGGGGCAAGCGGAAGGGCGGACATTACGGCAACATAAACCATGGCCAAACCGTGCCCTTGCTTTCAGGTCAGGGGGGGGGGGGGGGTGATTTAGCTCCCTCCGTGCTTTTCTTCACGTACACCGTTAATCGGTGAGTGGTGTCTTCCAGCGGAGTGCATGAGGAAGAGTTAGTAACAGCCACTGTTACAAACGACATACTCATAATGCCAAATTTGGAACAATAACATCATAATATTTTGTGGGCGCATACTTTTGAAAGCGAACTGGACGTGTGTGTGCTCCGTGTCATAACCGCTCTGAAGTTGATAATTTTTGTTTACTGTTAAAAACAATAAGGTTTTCGGGGGTGGGGGGTGGGGGGGGGGGTGGGGGGGGGGTTAGTTGTTGGTTTTCTGTTGTTGTTTTGTTCGTTTGTTTGCTTTTGTTTTCTTTTGTTTTCTTTTGTGTTTGTTTTAGCTTTTTGTTCGGTTTCGTTGTTGTTTGTTTGTTTGTTTGTTTTGTTTTGTTGTTTTTGTTGGTTTATTTTTATTTTATTTTATTTTTATTTTTTTTTTGGGGGGGGGGTTGTGTTGTTGCTGTTGTTGTTTTTGGGGGGGAGGGGTGGGGGGAGGCATTTTCCTTTCTGAAATTCGTAGTTCAATAATAATAACATCACAAAAATATCCGCCGCGAGGAGAGAAAGTTTCCATATCCACCCGTTCTCCAGGTGGCCCTTGTTGGCTTAATTCGAGACCTGTACGCTTTTGGACTGAACAAAACCATTTTACAGACACTGAACAGCGGACAAAAAAAAAAAGTTAATCCTGGTGTTGGTATTAAACCCACACGGACCACCAGCGATCTGGAGACGCCCCGTTACTTAGACAGACATTGGCGATCTTCAGAGGAATCACGCGATTGATTTACAGCGACCGTTAACTCAGAGAACGGCCAGAAGACGCAGTACCGGTGTAACAGGCGGAAATACTCCCCACGGTGACGTGCACCGGGGGTCTAAGCAGCTTGAGGCTAGAAGTGCCCCGGATAAACGAAGCGTAAAGCAAGAAGTCTTCCGGGTCAAAGCAGCTTGCGGGTAAAAATGCCCTGGGTCAGCGCAGCTTGAGGCCAGAAGTGCCCCGGGTCTACGCAGCTTGTTGGTGAAAACCTGAAAATGCAGCTCAGTTGCGGGTGAAATGCCCTGGGTCAGGGCAGCTTCTGGCCAGAAGTGCCCCGGGTCTACGCAGCTTGCTGGTGAAAATGCAGCATGCGGGTGAAAATGCCCCGGGTCAACGCAGCTTGGCTGGAAGTGCCCCGGGAGTCGAACGAACCGGGGAGTGCATCTGGCTTACTAAGGGACCACATCTATAAAGTATTTTGACTTGACTTGACTTGACATCTGGAGGGGAGGAGAGCATCGTTTAAATCAAAGCTCCATGAAACTGGAGACCAGATCCTCGGTTGGCAGCAGACGATTTGGCTGGGGTGAAAGTGTTCTGTCACTTTGTAGTATCAAAGTGATTAGGTTGCGGTAAGAGCGAAATGAAGATGTGGGTATCTGTTTCAGTCTTGGCTGAGCTAACATCTGTTCACCGGTCCTTGTTGCTGTTTCGACCTCAGCTTTTATTTCTGCTTCCTGCGCGAGAGCGCGCCTACATGCGCACGCGCGCGCGCGCACACGCACACACACACACACACACACACACACACACACACACACACACACACACACACACACACACACACGCCATCAGGGGGTTTGATGTACGGAGAGAGACTCGGACTATATCCGAGCAAGTTTGACTAAGCTGAGACTAAAAGATTAATAAGACTGATATGCATAAACGGAAACATGAGCGAGAGTGTGAGGACTGTTTAAGTTTTAGGACGTGCTCTGTGTGGCTGTGAGTGATGTGTGAATGCACAATGCGTTGATGTATTTCTAGAATTGCGTAGTACAAAATGTGATTTAATAATAATAATAATAACAATAATAGGTGCAGAAGACCAGCAAGAAGAAAATGCAGTCAGCTTCACAGAAATGGAGACCATCATCAAGTCTTTGTTCAGACCGGCCTCCGTAGTGTAGTGGTTAGCACTTCGGACTATGGACCGGGAGACCCGGGTTCGAGTCCCAGACGAGGCAAGCGGGATTTTCCTACCTAGGTCGGCTCCTACCCAGAGCGGGTGTGCTATGGGCCCAATGGGGAGGCTGTTGCCACACAGCCGAGCTTCACCCACTTCACGGGTGCGACTTTGGGGGTGCTTCCCTTGGTATGACACGTCTTATGATGTGGATGATTACACGGCCGGCACCGCAGGCGCCGTAGTTCCCGGGCCTGGTTATGTCGGGATATTTATGACAGGAAGCGTGGAATGCGGCCCTGTCCCGCAGTCCCAAACCACATGGACCTCCGTAGCATCATCTTACTATCATCCTCATCTCCATCATCATGCATAATAAAAAATTAAAAAAAATGTCCCAGATTCCGAGTCCTCCGTGGGTTCCACCCATGACCTGGGAGGAACACCACTGGAGCTGGCAAAGAATTGAGACAGCCAAAAAAAAAAAAAAGTCTTTGTTCAGACCCTCTGAGGCCCATGCCAGCTTCCATCAGCTGACAACCAGGTGATCATCTTCTGCCTCAGAACCGGACACAACAGGCTGAGACACCATCTGCACAGAAAGATGCACCTTGTGCCGTCCCCGATGTGCTTCTGTCAAGAAGCACTGAAGAACACTGAACACATACTACAAGACTGCAGGAACCTCCAGACCCTGAGGGAAGTGACTTGGCCACAACCAGTCCCCCTGCAACAGAAGCTGTACGGGCCGGTGGAAGAACTCCAGAAGACCACCAGATTCATCTCAAGCACCTGTCTCCGTGATAACGGCGACCGAGAAGAAGAAGAAGAAGAATGTTTCCGACACTAAACCGTAATCGGTGATACAACAAGTCACGACGTAACAAGTCTGAGACTAATTAAGCTAAGTCTCACACTAGTCTAGACTCTTTTCATACATCCAGGCCCAAGACCTGTTCATTCCTGGGAAAAAAAGTTTAAACCTCTTCTGCAGTTGCCGTTTTACCCCTGACACCGACAAACTCCTGCCGTCTGCGTACCTGTGACTTCATGCGAGTGAATTTATAGCCCCTACACGTGTGACAGGAGTTCAATACAAAGTTCAATACGTGTCCATGTACAAGCTCAGAGTCAACGCACACACTGGATGTTGTTGGCCTACATTAATTTATGGGAGTCAGAATAGATGAGCTGGAGAGCACTGGACACAGTTTGGGCGCGTTTTTCCTAGCCATGTGCACACATAATTTATCAAAGAACCGCTGTAGCAGGTGACCGCTGTTGAGAGGAGAATGCTCACCAACTGAGACCTACCCCCCCCCCCCCCCTTCTTCTTCTCTCTCTCTCTCTCTCTCTCTCTCTCTCTCTCTCTCTCTCTGGTATGGTATGGTATGGTAGACTTCTCCTCGGCGCACATATCCATCTCTGCTGAAATGCTCACGGCGCCGCAGGGCTGGAGGAAGAAGCAGTGAAAGCCTGCTGTCGCTAAGCGCTACTTTATGTGCAAACCTCCACCCTGCTATTCACTCTGGTGCGTGCGACAGTATTTCTGTTTACCACGACACCGGCCACAGCCTACTCTTCTTCGAAAGATGAACGTGAGATTTTTAGCGTGCACACTTGATGTATGTGCGTGCATGTGTACACGAAGGCGAGACAGGCACCGTAAACGAGTCTCCACATGGATTTGACTCGATATGGTAAGGAAAAATCCCACCATATTCCTGCCCACCGGGGACTCGAACCTGGCAGCTCAGGATCCGAAGTCGGATGCCTTAACCACTAGACCAAATCCCCTCTCTCTCTCTCTCTGTTTTGATTTGTTTATCGTGTGTATTTTTCTCTCCTGTATTTCCCCTAGATAGTTTATACTTTTCTTTTTTTTTAAACATTTTTATTGTTTGTTTGTTTGTTTTGATTTTTTTCTCAATACCCTTTAATGTAGAATAGCAGGACAGCATGTAAGATAGGCAGCAATGCCTAAATGCTCTATCCTGAATAAAAAACGTTTCATCATCATCATCATCTCTCTCTCTCTCTCTCTCTCTCTCTCTCTCTGTTTTGTTCCTGTTGCTGTACATGGGACTCTCTGTGTAAGTGTGTGTGTGTGTGTGTGTGTGTGTGTGTGTGTGTGTGTGTGTGTGTGTGTGTGTGTGTGTGTTGATTTAGATAGACATTACTAGAATAGATACTACTAGAATTAGCAACGGCAGGTATGAAAATTGGCTGTTTTACGCTAATTACCTCTACCGTTGAACAATAAAGTTTTCTTGACTCTCTCTCTCTCTCTCTCTCTCTCTCTCTCTGTGCTCTCGCAAAATAAGGTTTCATTCATTTCATGTGTGTGTGTGTGTGTGTGTGTGTGTGTGTGTGTGTGTGTGTGTGTGTGTGTGTGTGTGTGTGTGTGTGAGAGAGAGAGAGAGAGAGAGAGAGAATGCTCTCTCAATTACTACACTGATCATATCAGGGTCACACGAAGCAGCGCACCTTGTCCGATGGCGTTAGTTTTATCGCGGGCAACAGTGGCGGCATTTGTTCCCCCCGTATCTGAATCTCCCGTAAAGTTACCCAACTTTGCTTCGAGTCAAGATGTACCTTGTTCGTATGTGGCCCCAGACACGAGGCGGGTTAACAAAATGGACGACCTTTTCCCGTGGCTATGCCGTTGCCACGAACGATTGCTCTCATCTAAATGCGGGTTTTTTGTTGTTGTTGTTGTTGTTGTTGTTGTTGTTTTTTTACAACATGAGCATTAACACATCCTTAGACTGTGGGCGTGTTGCTACAAGTCGGTTTCTGGTTAACAAGCGACACCAATCAGTCTTTCCGTCTAACCGACAACTGGAAAATGAAAATTGACAACGGGTGCTATGGCGTTTTGAATTTGGAAAAAACGCGGTGCTATGGTGCTATGGTTTGGGAACCCGCTGGAAGAAGGTGTTATGATTTGGAGCGACGCAGCACCGGAAAAACGCCCGTCCATTTTGACTCCACCCCCCCCCCCCCTCCCCCGGTTAAAGACGGACACATTCTGTTTTTAAAGACTGCGACTCCTTCGATATAATGTGCATAATGCAGGCAACTCTGTCACAGTTGCGGAGTTGCCAGCGCTTCGGAGACCCTTATAAAACCAGAGCGTGAGTTCGCAGTGACTTTCCTGCGCTTTTGGTCAGTGAGCGAGACACATCGCTACAGCGAGTAGCGGGTGATGTAGTGCTGACTCGAGAAGACTAGCCACTGCGATGTTTCTCGCTCGGTGTCAAAACGCAAACTGAGCTGTGAAATCAGGCTGCCCTTGGCTTTTATAGGGGTTTCATGGACGCTGAAAACTCTGTCACTGTGACAGAGGCGACTGTGCATTTTGCAAGGTCGGAAAGTTTTTGGGGGGTTGTTGTTGTTGTTGTTGTTGTTGTTGTTTGTCTTTAGCGCAATGTCTGTGGCTTTTTCCTGAGGTTGCAGACCTTTAATGTATCTAGACAGACATCTTGTGAATACTGACATAATTCGTAAATCAGGACAAGCGTCTTCAACCACCAGTGTCAACATGACCTCCTTTCTCGTGTCACATACACACACACACACACACACAATCTGGAGTCCTGAACGCAAAGTGCTGAGTGATACAGCTATGCGTCAGAACCCAAAGCCAACAAAGCGGAACTGTGGGGCAAAACTGGATCAGTCTTCACGCGTAATTTACGAACCAAAGGCGGTTATGCGAAACACAGGTACAACAAACAAGGTCTGGTCGTGTGATGCGTACAGGCTTTTTTTAATCGCATGCAAATCCAGACTGCACGGTTGAGTGATTTTCAATGCGGGGGCTAGACTTTAAGTGGGGATCTAGAAGTGTCAGCTTTCATACATTAACGTTCGAGTTGCTTGAGCCGTTGAAGCTTTGCTAAAAGCGATGTATGTGTCTGAATATGTAGTTCAAGTTCTGCGCTCATCCGGAACGAATAATAGTGTAGAACCCCCCCCCCCCCCCCCAAGACCCAGCTACTTCACCACTCTGAAACACACACACACACACACACACACACACACACACACACACACACACACACACACACACACACCTCTCTCTCTCGTACGGGAAAACATGCATAACTACGAATTCATGCACAGACCAAATTCATCGTAACACTCCTTTACTTATCAGGCCAGAACTTAGTGGTGGTGGTATGGGGAGGGGGAGGGGGGCTTGTTCTAATCTTCCTTTTTAGTCTCCATGAAAACACCTTTCTTCTAACCCAAATCTAGCCCGAAAGACATACATAGATCTACCCCCCCCCCCTCCCCTCCCCGCAATTATCCTCCCCCTCCTAAACGTCCCCTCCCCCTCCCCCATTCCACCCCACTTGCTAAGGTCAAGGTGCCTTGTCCTCCGTCACTATGCTTGTTCGCTCAACCGTAAAAACGAAGTGGTGTTGACTCTGCACACGAGACGGATTAATCACAACCACCTACTAAACGGCAAAGCCCGGGATGTCGTTAAAATGGTTGAATCACGCGCTATCAGTTTACTTTGGGACGAGTTCGTGTTGTGCACTTTTTACGACGCAACACGTCTTCCCCCCCCCCCCCCCCCCCTTTAAAAACTCTAAACTTAAATAATAAACGTGCACGGTGAAGTTAGTTAGTTAGTTAGGGCTTCACGCCGCGCAAGCACGGTGAAGTGAATAGGCAAGAAACAAGACACCACTATACGTATCCCTTGCACCCTTCCAGACGACCCCCCCCCCCCCCCAACTCTGAAATAAAACCTAATACCAAGATGGGGTATGAAACTCAAATAATCTTTCCATCGGCGGGGGAGAGGGGGGCGGAAAGGAGGGGGGGGGGGGTACGTCCTTAGAAATTAAACAGGTTTGTTGTTGTTGTTGAAGTTGTTTTTGGTCCTTCACGAAGTGACTTCTAAGATCCCCTGGAAGAAGGCAGGTGGGGTGTACAAAATGTTGGCCCTGTTGTTGGAAGCAATCAACTCCACGACATTACCCTTGAAAGACCAATGCAGGTGCATAAACTGTTATGCTCGATCGTCCTTAAGTTTCACAACTTCCACAAACACTGGTCTATTTTAAGATGAGTGTGGATAAAAGGTGTGTTGGTGAAAGGTGATAACTTACTGGAGAACCTACACACAAAAAAACGACCCAAAGTTGGGCGGGTAGGTGGGTGGATGACGGGGCAACGATGAAAAAGCAGGCACAAATATTTGGCTCCAGCCGGGATACGAACTCACGACCCGAGCAGTAGAAGTCCAACACTCTGCCATTCGGTCACCCCGGCTCCCCACGACGCTGCGAGGGAGAGAACTGTGATCAGTAGATCCAGCAGTTCCCAGCACAGGGGGCGGTGTGGGGGAGGGGGGACCTATAGGAAAGAGAAAGGGGTGTGTGGTGAGGGGGAGGCGGGGAGCACTTCCTTTTTTTTTTTCTTTTTTTTTTTCTGTGATGGCAACTGCTAGATCTAGTGATCGCTCTTCCCATACAAGCACAGTTCTCTCCCCTGCAGCGTCCACTTACCTATTTCTGTTCCGTTTGAGTTCCACTCGTACTTTATCCTGCTGCTCTACACTGCTGTCAGTCAAAAGTGCCGAGCCAACAGAATTCAGCCAATCGCGTCCCGCGGCATAATTAGCACAACACGTGGCATGGTCTGGCAAGCTTTTTGCCAGACACGACAACGTGGGAGGCACGAGTAGTTTGATATGACTGAAACTTGGAAAGAAAGTACTGTAGTAAGTTCACTGACGTCATTTGAGGAAACAGACCATAACGTAGATGTCGTTCATCTTGAAATCATCTATTTATCCATAAAACGGCGTCATGGACGTACTGTGTTTTGCCAATACACGGCACTGAGAGGAAAGGGGCGGGGCCGTGCTTTGGCCTCGGGTCTTGCCGAGTGGAAACGTGGATTGTTCAGTGCATGCAGTCCAGACATGATCCCAAGTCCAGATGCAAGCAAAGGCCAAAACAGGTTACAGACCAGTCATAGCTTTCCGGCCATGCACTAAGAACTACGCTAAATGTAGTAGAAAATTTGTGTGCAGAGTAAAAAAAAAAAAAATGGCAATCTGGTGCTTTTTGGTTGGCTTTGTAAACAAGTTTCATGCCAGGTAATAGTAAAATTGGGGAACAAATGAGCCTGGCTTGTGGACTATTTGTATTCATGCGCGACTGGCACACGAGCCAGCAGACGACCGTGGAATGAGGGGGTATGTGGTTGCTGCCAACACAGCCCCCCAAAAAACGGAATATTGGAATTTGTTGAAATTTACTCTACACATGAGTCTATGGCTGCCTGATTTTTGTGATTTTCTTGGTGAATTTTAAAGCATTTCTAAGGTGTCATCTGCTACCTTATGTGTAAGAGGAATATATATAGCGTTTTCCTCCAAATTTGCATCTATGGTACGTAGCCCAAGGTCGGACCGACCGGCCAGTAAAGTGTTCTCAGTCTCGGTGACTAGTGACTCACTAGTGTTGAACACACGCACAGATATACATACAATACAATGAGACGGTTTGGGACCTCCCTCAGTGTTTTATGACGACCGTCTGTGCTGATGCATAGTCATAGTAAACACACCGACAACGACTTTTGTTCAAGCGGAAAATGGAATTCGACTGGAAGGATCTAAGTTCTGAAGAAAGGGTGGGTATATCTGCACCGATTGTCTTTAGGCTTAGCCTCCGCAGGACAGGAAAAACAAAAAAGAGATTGTTTAAAACAAATTGTTTTTTAAAAAACGATTGAAAAGCATATTAAACGTGTGTGTTTTGGTGGTGTACTAGGTGGCGGCAGACATGTAGATATGGTTTGTCCTTTATACAATAACTGACTACCGTTTGATTTTATCAGTTCAAACAATGGCTGACCCAACAGCAAACACAGGCACTTCGAGGAAATCTCTCTCTCTCTCTCTCTCTCTCTCTCTCTCTCTCTCTCTCTCTCTCTCTCTCTATCTCTATGTTTCTACGTAGTACGAGATACGTCGATATAATTAGAATTAGCAACGGCAGATATGAAATTTGACTGTCACGTAAACTACCTCTAGATCTACTGTTGAAAAATAAAGACTCTCTCTCTCTCTCTCTCTCTCTCTCTCTCTCTCTCTCCATACCTTCATGTATCTACGTAGATACCTCGATATAATTAGAATCAGCAACGGCAGATATAAAAATTTGACTGTCACGTTAACTCCCTCTAGATCTACTGTTGAAAAATAAAGACTCTCTCTCTCTCTCTCTCTCTCTCTCTCCATACCTTCATGTATCTACGTAGATACCACGATATAATTAGAATCAGCAACGGCAGATATGAAATTTGACTGTCACGTTGACTACCTTTAGATCTACTGGTGAAAAATAAAGACTCTCTCTCTCTCTCTCTCTCTCTCTCTCTCTCTATCTTAGTATCTATCTATCTATCTATATGTTTCTACGTAGATACGTCGATATAATTAGAATCAGCAACGGCAGATATGAAATTTGACTGTCACGTTAACTACCTCTAGATCTACTGGTGAAAGATAAAGACTCTCTCTCTCTCTCTCTCTCTCTCTCTCTCTCTCTCTCTCTCTCTCTCTCTCCCTTTTTTCCTTAGTAGATAGTCTCTGTAGTATTAGCAACGGCAAGTTTGCAAACTGGCGAATTTCTGTCAAAACTTTTACCGTTGATAAATAAAGTTTCATCATCATCATCATCATCTCTCTCTTCAGACCTACACCTCCTTCAAGAGTTCACGACAGGGTCGGGCGGCCATGTCCTGTGGCACGAGAACTCCAGCTACATGCCGATGTCTCTGGGCAGGCCTCAGGACCAAACTTCCTACGTCTAACGATCAACACAGACCCGCTTCGATCCATTAACCTGGATAAATTATGAATTAACTGCCTGCCGCAGTCACCGGTAAACAGTCACTTGCCTGCATTTCAGATTCGGAAAAAAAAAATCGAGGCTCCGGCCAAACAGCAAGACAACGCTCAAACTAGGAGGTCTTGGAGGGTCAGTCAGCGAGCAATTACACACAAAGGCACACACATTAAAACCTCCAGGTAATGAGATTTTCATGCACACCTAGCTCGGAGGGGTCAGAAAGTAAAGCCACTGCTTGCTGCACATTCCTCCATCATCATCCCTGATGTCAAGCGAAACATCCCGGCCAGACAAACACAACAGGTAATCCTTACCAAAATAGGCAGCACCACGCGACCTTCTGAGCTGACAGTTCAGGCACACACAGGTACACTCCGTTCGGCTGGACCGTGTAGTCTGAGGAGCACGACTGATATAACCATAACCACTACTATACTATTCATTGGCAGGCCGCCTCTGAGTCGGAGCGGTCTGTGGTCAGCACTGCTGGACCTTTGAACAATAAATTTGACTGCGCCGCTCAAGAGATTGGAGACCTGGCCGGCCCCAAAGGGTCTGCACACGAGTGACAACCAGCGGATATTCTGATCATCCAGATACTCGGGGGAGCTCGGTGGTCTAGTGGTTTAACACTCTGTCACCAAAGCGACCGGCCAGGTTCAAGTCTGACCGTCGGGGGTTTCCTCCGGGTACTCCGGCTTCCTCCCCCTCTGCTGTTCAAATGTTCAGCCCACAAAATTCGAAAATAAAAGCAATTCTAAAATTTCGAAACATAAATTCCTGAACTGGCCCTTCGCATCACGTGACTGTTGTGTTCATGTCCAGTGTGTGAGAGAATGCGTGTGATTTACGGAAGCGTGCGTGTTGGGTTTAGCTCGAGGAACTTTGAGCAAAATATCAGGGATATAGCGCCTTTATTATATATTATTATTATTATTATTCTCAAGGGCTGGGGTTGTTTCAAAGGTTTAACGTCTTCTGTGCATGGCGAGGGTGTTTTGAAGGACCGGGACACTCGAAAAAGCGCGTACAAATTTTCGGCCGTGCTGGAATTCCAATCATAGACGCATGAGGGTTTCAAGAGGGTTTCGCTGAGTATATCCTTGGTTATGAACTGTTCTCCCCGGCTGCCACAGCATGTGGAAGCATGTCCACAGGACTGTCCCGGCCCCCACCTCATGACAGCTGATTTAGCCAGGTAGCTAGGGAGCGAGAGGCGCAGAACGGTTGATTGTCCGCCCCTTATCACTCACGGCTTAGTTCCCTTTGAGGCGCTGACACACAAAACACTGACCCCTTCCTTGCACACAGGGGGACGGAGGTAAAAGAGGAAGGGGCAGAACTGCAAACCTGACCGCCTCCCTCCAACTCCAGGCTTACCCACACGCCCTCACAGATCAGAACTGTCTAATTGTGCGACTAGTGGCTTCACACACACACACACACACACACACACACACACACACACACAATGTGTTCAACGAATTTTTATGGTGTGGTGTGGTATGGTATGTTTTCGGGAAATTTGTCATGGTTCTCAGTATCAGTGAGGCGGGGGGGAAGAGACAACCGTCACCGTATACTGATACAGGAGTTAGAGAATAAGAACAGAGAGAGAGAGAGAGAGAGAGAGAGAGAGAGAGAGAGAGAGAGAGAGAGAGACAGAAACAGGAGGGTGGGTGTTTGGGGGTTTAACGTCCTTTTCCACCACATACGGGTGATATCGCAGACGGGGCAACGATGAAAAGGCCAGCACAAAATATTTGGCCCCAGCCGGCCGGGATACGAACTCACGACCCGAGCATTACAAGTCCAAAAGGAAGCAGGAGGAGCCGGGGTGGCCGAATGGTAGAGCGTTGGACTTCTGATGCTCGGGTCGTGAGTTCGTATCCCGCCTGGGGCCAAATATTTGTGCTGGCTTTCTCATCGTTGCCCCGTCTTTGATATCACCTGTATGTGGTGGAAAAGGACGCTAAACCCCGAAACACTCACCCCACCCACCCAAGAGGAAGCAAACACACACACACACACACACACACACACACACACACACACACACACACACACTCTCTCTCTCTCTCTCTCTCTCTCTCTCTTACATACATGTTTTGCAATATTAGAGACGACTGTAAATTTCTTACTTGGCATACAGCCAGTATCATCAGCACATGCCACGTATGTTTTGATTTGTTTATCGTGTGTACTTTTCTCTCCTGTATTTCCCCTAGATAGTTTATACTTTTTCTTTTTTTTTAAACATTTTTATTGTTTGTTTGTTTGTTTTGATTTTTTTTTCTCAATACCCTTTAATGTAGAATAGCAGGACAGCATGTAAGATAGGCAGCAATGCCTAAATGCTCTATCCTGAATAAAAAACGTTTCATCATCATCATCATCTCTCTTAATGACAAGGGAGAAGGGGGGGGGGGAGAGATAGTACTTACAAAAAGCTGGCTGCAGGTGCTTGAAGAACTTGAAGCCGCTCGCAAATTCACAACACGTTTACACTCAGCTCAAAAATCTCTGCAACACACAAACAAGACAAGAATCTAGAATCTCATGAGGTATGTACGACCCCACCTCCCAACCCCGCCTCTCCCACCCCTACCCCCACCCCCAGCAACCTACCCGCTCTGACCACCTCCAAAACCTTTCTGGCGGACTCTAAAAACCAAACAGTCTAGAAACCTTTCCTCAAGTATTACGAGCAGTATGGTCTGGCTATCGACTAAGCCCACTTACCTCCTCCTGATTCAGCTGCTCTGTGTGTGTGTGTGTGTGTGTGTGTGTGTGTGTGTGTGTGTGTGTGTGTGTGTGTGTGTGTGTGTGTGTGTGTGTGCATATTTGTTGGTATGAGTGCGTGAGTACGCGCATTGAGTCACTTTGTGAGAATTTTGCGCTATATAAGTACAATTCATTATTATTATTTTTAATACACCAAGGGACGGGCTATAAGAGACGGGAGGGGTGAGGGAGGGGGTGTGGGTGGGGGTGCAAGTGGAGGGAAGGGGAGGGAGGGAGGGTGAATGAACGGCAATCAAAGACTACCTGCGGCCACGGTAATTTAAGCGGAGCACCGGAAAGAGCGTTGACCCGCAAAATTATACTATCAACACACCTATCTCCACACAGTCGAGAGTTTTAATAGATCGTTCATTGCTTGCAGCGAAAAATAAAACGCCCTATCTCCAAAACCTGTTTTAAGTGGACGCGAGTGGAAACAGAACAGGCCCCCACTTTAGACCACCTAATCTTAAAGGTCTGCAGTCTCAGCAAAAAGCCACAAACATTGCGTTTTTGTTTTTGTTTTTAAACTGCGACTCCGTTGACGGTGCATAATCCAGGCAACTCTGTCACAGTTGCAGAGTTTTCAGCGCTTCGGGGGCCTTTACAAAACCAAAGCACGAGTTTGCCGTGACATTATTTGGCTTTTGGTTAGGAAGCGAGACACAACGCTACAGTGTCTAGCGGATGTTGAGTGCTGCACGATCTTTCTCGCTCAGTGTCAAAACGCAAACTGAGCTGTGAAATCAGGTTGCCCTTGGCTTTTATTGGGGTTTCAGGGACGCTGAAAACTCTGCAATTGTGACAGACTTGACTGTGCTTGCTCTGTAAAATGTTTTCACACTTCGGAAAGCTTTTTGTTGGGAGCTTAGATCTTTAACGTGTTTATGTGTCATTAAAAAAAAAGTGCTCCCCCTCTCTCGAGCGTTAGTAGACGGGGTGAAGAACAAGGACGAAAACTAGCATCCCTCGCCGCTAAGGGCGTCACTCTTGTAGCACAGTTACTTCTCTTGCCCCCTTCCCAGTCTCAGTTTGGCAACTACAAGCGCAGCATGAGTTTTAAGGCCCAGTCTTTATGATTTTGATGCTCACAGATCGTTCTGAGCTGTTTTCAGCGGTGTCACACCTGCACCGTGACAGTATCGCAAATGCTGGCGCTGGCGGCTAATACAGTCTGCGAGAGTGTTGTGGCAGCAGTCGCATAATTTGAATCGTCGACCCCTCGCACAAAGTGTAAACAACGTTGTATCGTATTAAGATCTCTACCAATCGCCAAGATAATAATAATAATAATAATAATGAGTATTGTATAGGCGCTTTACCCAATTTTTGTAGATCGGCTCAAAGCGCCGCGAACTGAACCCAACACGCACGCTCACGTGAATCACACGCATTCCCCCCACACACTGGACATAAACATATTACAATCACGTGGTGCGAAGGGTCAGCTCAGCTATTTAAATTTCGGAATTTAGAATTGCATTTATTTTTCAAATTTGGTGGGCTGAAC